>NW_003115450.1:0-21860 GCF_000003605.2 Saccoglossus kowalevskii | reverse complement strand
TTTATATTTTATAACTGCATGGTTAGATATAATAACAACTTAGGTCAAATAAACAAACATATCTAGATACTTTGGAATCACTTGGGAGAACTTTGCACGCTGTGTTAACAGCTTGGACCAAATAGGTGCAGACTGCAAAAACTCAAAAATGTGTCACCCGCTGGTTTGCTCAGGTTGTCACCCATGCAAGTGCTACCCACGACCGATTGAACTTTTTTCCATTATTGGTCGATCATCTGACCATTCATTTATTAGGTTCATTTAAAAATCGTCGTATTTGGCGGCGATTTTATGTATGGAAATGATTAAAAATTCTACATCCTTCGATAGCCATTACGATATTCAAACGGCCTTTTGTGACATATTCATTCACTTTCGAGAACTTTTAACAACTGGATTTGATAATGTAACAGAATAGGTAACATTTCCATGTAAATCTGCCAACTTTGCACAAGCTTTTGACAACTTTGTAAGCACTTTGTTAATCACGTTGCCCTTGGGTATTGGTACAATGTGCCAACATAAATAGCTGTTTTAAACTTTTACATAATTTTGTAGTAAATTTAACTGCCGGGTTCTATATGAAATGACATAGGGTGAAATATACACGCAAATCCACCAACTTTACAATCGCTTTTTACATTTTTAAGATGTATTTGCACATTTTACGGCCGGCTCATATGACATTCTGCTAACATGAGAGGTTTCAAATGGATTTTACTCATTTTTCATACTTTATAACTGCATGGTTCGATATAACAACAACTTAGGTCAAATAAACAAACAAATTTGGCAACTTTGGAATCGCTTTGGAGAACTTTGCACGCTGTGTTAACAGCTTGGACCAAATAGGTGCAGACTGCAAAAATTCAAAAATGTGTCACCCGCTGAATTTCTCAGATTGTCACCCATGCATGTCCTACCCACGCCCGATTGAACTTTACTTCCATTATCGGTCGATCATCTGACCAAAGCATCTATCAGATTCATTTAAAAATTATCGTAATTGAGCGGCGATTTTATGTATGGAAATGTTTAATAATTTCTACATCCTTCGATAGCCACTACGATATTCAAAACGGCCTTTTTGTGACATATTCATTCACTTTCGCGAACTTTTTAACAACTGGATTCTATAATGTAACAGAGTAGGTAACATTTCCATGTAAATCTGCCAACTTTGCACAAGCTTTTGACAACTTTGTAAGCACTTTGTTAATCACTTTGCCCTTGGGTATTGGTACAATGTGCCACCATAAATAGCTGTTTTAAACTTTTACATAATTTTGTTGTAAATTTAACTGCGGGGTTCTATATGAAATGACATAGGGTGAAATATACACGCAAATCCACCAACTTTACAATCGCTTTTTACATTTTTAAGATGTATTTGCACATTTTACGGCCGGCTCATATGACATTCTGCTAACATGAGAGGTTTCAAACGGATTTCAGTCATTTTTCATACTTTACAACTGCATGGTTCGATATAACAACAACTTAGGTCAAATAAACATACAAATTTGGCAACTTTGGAATCGCTTTGGAGAACTTTGCACGCTGTGGTAACAGTTTAGACCAAATATGTGCAGACTGCAAAAATTCAAAAATGTGTCACCCGCTGGATTTCTCAGATTGTCACCCCTGCAAGTACTAACTACGACTGACTGAACTTTACTTCCATTATCAATCGATCATCTGACCTCTCATCTATCATGGTCATTTAAAAATTATCGTATTGGCGGCCATTTTATGTATGGAAATGATTAAAAATTCTACATCCTTCGATAGCCACTACGATAATCAAACGGCCCTTTATGACATATCATTCACTTTCGCGAACTTTTAACAACTGGGATTCGATAAGTAACAGAATAGGTAACATTTTCCATGTAAATATGCCAAATTTGCAAAAGATTTTGACAACTTTGTAAGCACATGTGAATCACTTTGTGCTTGGGTAGTGGTACAATGTGCCAACATAAATAGCTGTTTTAAACTTTTACATAATTTTGTTCTAAATTTAACTGCAGGGTTCTATATGAAATGACATAGGGGGAATATACACGCAAATCCACCAACTTTTCAATCGCTTTTTACATTTTTATGATGTATTTGCACATTTTACGGCCGGCCCTTATGACATTCTGCTAACATGAGAGGTTTCAAATGGATTTTAGTCATTTTTCATACTTTATAACTGCATGGTTCGATATAACAACAACTTAGGTCAAATAAACAAACAAATCTAGCAACTTTGGAATCGCTTTGGAGAACTTTGCACGCTGCGTTAACAGCTTGGACCAAATAGGTGCAGACTGCAAAAACTCAAAAATGTGTCACCAGCTGGTGTTCTTAGGTTGTCACCCATGCAAGTACTACCCACGAGCGATTGAACTTTACTTCCATTATCGGTCGATCATCTGACCACTCAACTATCAGGATCATTTAAAAATTATCGTAATTGGCGGCCATTTTATGTATGGAAATGTTTAAAATTCTACATCCATCGATAGCCAATACGATATTCAAACGGCCTTTTATGACATATTCATTCACTTTCGCGAACATTTAACAACTGAATTTGATAATGTAACAGAATAGGTAACATTTGCATGTAAATCTGCCAAATTTGCACAAGATTTTGACAACTTCGTAAGCACTTTGTTAATCACGTTGCCCTTGGGTAGTGGTACAATGTGCCAACATAAATAGCTGTTTTTAAAGTTTTACATAATTTTGGTTGTAAATTTAACTGCCGGGTTCTATATGAAATGACATAGGGTGGAATGTACACGCAAATCCACCAACTTTACAATCGCTTTTTTTCATTTTTAAGATGTATTTGCACATTTTACGGCCGGCTCATATGACATTCTGTTAACATGAGAGGTTTCAAATGGATTTTAGTCATTTTTCATACTTTATAACTGCATGGTTCGATATAATAACAACTTAGGTCAAATAAACAAACAAATCTAGCAACTTTGGAATCGCTTTGGAGAACTTTGCACGCTGTGTTAACAGCTTGGACCAAATAGGTGCAGACTGCAAAAACTCAAAAATGTGTCACCCGCTGGTTTGCTCAGGTTGTCACCCATGCAAGTGCTACCCACGACCGATTTAAATTTACTTCCATTATCGGTCGATCATCTGACCACTCATCTATCAGGGTCATTTACAAATCATCGTAATTGGCGGCCATTTTATGTATGGAAATGTTTAAAAATTCTACATCCTTCGATAGCCACTACGATATTCAAACGGCTTTTTGTGACATATTCATTCACTTTCGCGAACTTTTAACAACTGGATTCGATAATGTAACAGAATAGGTAACATTTCCATGTAAATCTGCTAAATTTGCACAAGATTTTGACAACTTTGTAAGCACTTTGTGAATCACTTTGCGCTTGGGTAGTGGTACAATGTGCCAACATAAATAGCTGTTTTAAACTTTTACATAATTTTGTTGTAAATTTAACTGCGGGGTTCTATATCAAATTACATAGGGGGAATATACACGCAAATCCACCAACTTTTCAATCGCTTTTAACGTTTTTAGTATGTGTTAGCACATTTTACGGCCGGCTCATATGACATTCTGCTAACATGAGAGGTTTCAAATGGATTTTAGTCATTTTTCATACTTTATAACTGTATGGTTCGATATAACAACAACTTAGGTCAAATAAACAAACAAATCTAGCAACTTTGGAATCGCTTTGGAGAAGTTTGCACGCTGTGTTAACAGCATGGACCAAATAGGTGCAGACTGCAAAAACTCAAAAATGTGTCAGCCGCTGGATTCCTCAGATTGTCACCCATGCATGTCCTACCCACGCCCGATTGAACTTTACTTCCATTATCGGTCGATCATCTGACCACTCATCTATCAGGGTCATTTAAAAATCATCGTAATTGGCGGCCATTTTATATATGGAAATGTTTAAAAATTCTCAATCCTTCGATAGCCACTACGATATTCAAAACGGCTTTTTATGACATAGTCATTCACTTTCGCGAACTTTTAACAACTGGACTCGATAATGTAACAGAATAGGTAACATTTCCATGCAAATCTACCATCTTTGCAAAGCTTTTCACAACTTTGTAAGCACTTTGTTAATCACTTTGAGCTTGGGTAGTGGTACAATGTGCCAACATAAATAGCTGTTTTTGACTTTTACATAATTTTGTTCTAAATTTAACTGCGGGGTTCTACATGAAATGACTTAGGGGGAATATAAACGCAAATCCACCAACTTTTCAATCGCTTTTAACATTTTCAGTATGTGTTTGTTCATTTTACGGCCGGCTCATATGACAGTCTGCTAACATGGAAGGTTTCAAATGAATTTTAGTCATTTTTCATACTTTACAACTGCATGGTTCGATATAACAACAACTTAGGTCAAATAAACAAACAAATCTAGCAACTTTGGAAACGCTTTGGAGAACTTTGCACGCTGTTTTAACAGCATGGACCAAATAGGTGCAGACGGCAAAAACTCAAAAAAAGTGTCAACCGCTGGTTTTCTCAGGTTGTCTCCCATGCAAGTACTAACCACGACCGATTGATCTTTACTTCTATTATTGGTCAATCACCTGACCACTCATCTATCAGGGTCGTTTAAAAATTATTGTTATTGGCGGCCATGTAATTGATGGAAATGTTTAAAAATTATACATCCTTTGAGGGCCGCTGCGATATTCAAAGGGCCTTTAATAACATATTCATTCACTTTCGCGAACTTTTAACAACTGGACTCGATAATGTAACAGAATAGGTAACATTTCCATGCAAATGTACCAACTTTGCACAAGCTTTTCACAACTTTGTAAAGCACTTTGTTAATCACTTTGCGCTTTGGTAGTGGTACAATGTGCCAACATAAATAGCTGTTTTTTGACTTTTACATAATTTTTGTTCTTAAATTTATCTGCGGGGGTTTTACATGAAAATGACTTAGGGGGAATATAAAATGCAAATCCACCAACTTTTCAAACGCTTATAACATTTTCATTATGAGTTATTCATTATACGGACGGATCATATGACAGTCTGGTAACATGGAACGTTTCAAATGAATTTTAGTCATTTTTCATATTTAACAACTGCATGGTTCGATATAACAACAACTTAGGTCAAATAAACAAACAAATCTAGCAACTTTGGAAACGCTTTGGAGAACTTTGCACGCTGTTTTAACAGCATGGACCAAATAGGTGCAGACGGCAAAAATTCAAAAAAAGTGTCAACCGCTGGTTTTTTAAGGTTGTCTCCCATGCAAGTACTAACCACGACCGATTGATCTTTACTTCTATTATTGGTTAATCACCTGACCACTCATCTATCAGGGTCGTTTAAAAAATATTGTTATTGTAGGCCATGTAAATGATGGAAATGTTTAAAAATTATACATCCTCTGAGGGCCACTGCGATATTCAAAGAGCTTTTATTAACATATTCATTCACTTTTCGCGAACTTTTAACAACTGGACTCGGTAATGTAACAGAATTGGTAACATTTCCATGCAAATATATCAACTTTGCACAAGCTTTTCACAACTTTGTAAGCTCTTTGTTTATCACTTTGAGCTTGGGTAGTGGTACAATGTGCCAACATAAATAGCTGTTTTTGACTTTTACATAATTTTGTTCTAAATTTAACTGCGGGGTTTACATGAAATGATTTAGGGGGAATATAAACGCAAATCCACCAACTTTTCAATCGCTTTTATCATTTTCAGTAGTGTTTGTTCATTTTACGGCCGGCTCATATGACAGTCTGCTAACATGGAAGGTTTCAAATGAATTTTAGTCATTTTTCATACTTTACAACTGCATGGTTCGATATAACAACAACTTAGGTCAAATAAACAAACAAATCTAGCAACTTTGGAAACGCTTTGGAGAACTTTGCACGCTGTTTTAACAGCATGGACCAAATAGGTGCAGACGGCAAAAACTCAAAAAAAGTGTCAACCGCTGGTTTTCTCAGGTTGTCTCCCATGCAAGTACTAACCACGACCGATTGATCTTTACTTCTATTATTGGTCGATCACCTGAAAACTCATCTATCAGGGTCGTTTAAAAATTATTGTTATTGGCGGCCATGTAATTGATGGAAATGTTTAAAAATTCTACATCCTTCGAGGGCCACTGCGATATTCAAAGGGCCTTTAATAACATATTCATTCACTTTCGCGAACTTTTAACAATTGGACTCGATAATGTAACAGAATAGGTAACATTTTTCATGCAAATCTACCAACTTTGCACAATCTTTTCACAACTTTGTAAGCACTTTGTTAATCACTTTGCGCTTGGGTAGTGGTACAATGTGCCAACATAAATAGCTGTTTTTGACTTTTACAAAATTTTGTTCTAAATTTAACTGCGGGGTTCGACATGAAATGACTTAGAGGGAATATAAACGCACATCCACCAACTTTTCAATCGCTTTTAACATTTTCAATATGTGTTTGTTCATTTTACGGCCGGCTCATATGACAGTCTGCTAACATGGAAGGTTTCAAATGAATTTTAGTCATTTTTCATACTTTACAACTGCATGGTTCGATATAACAACAACTTAGGTCAAATAAACAAACAAATCTAGCAACTTTGGAAACGCTTTGGAGAACTTTGCACGCTGTTTTAACAGCATGGACAAAATAGGTGCAGAAGGCAAAAACTCAAAAATAGTGTCAACCGCTGGTTTTCTCAGGTTGTCTCCCATGCAAGTACTAACCACGACCGATTGATCTTTACTTACATTATTGGTCGATAACCTGACCACTCATCTATCAGGATCGTTTAAAAATTAATGTTATTGGCGGCCATGTAATTGATGGAAATGTTTAAAAATTCTACATCCTTCGAGGGCCACTGCGATATTCAAAGGGCCTTTTATAACATATTCATTCACTTTCGCGAACTTTTAACAACTGGACTCGATAATGTAACAGAATAGGTAACATTTCTATGCAAATCTACCAACTTTGCACAAGCTTTTCACAACTTTGTAAGCACTTTGTTAATCACTTTGCGCTTGTTTAGCGGTTCGATATAACAACAACTTAGGATAAATAAACAAACAAATTTAGCAACCATGGAATCGCTTTGGAGAACTTTGCACGCTGTTTTAACAGCATGGACCAAATAGGTGCAGACGGCAAAAACTCAAAAAAGTGTCACCCGCTGGTTTTCTCAGGTTGTCTCCCATGCAAGTACTAACCACGACCGATTGATCTTTACTTCCATTATTGGTCAATCACGTGACCACTCATCTATCAGTGTCGTTTAACAATTATCGTTATTGGCGGCCATTTAATTTATGGAAATGTTTAAAAATTCTACATCCTTCGAGGGACACTGCGATATTCAAAGGGCCTTTTATGACATATTCATTCACTTTCGCGAACTTTTAACAACTGGACTCGATAATGTAACAGAATAGGTAACATTTCCATGCAAATCTACCAACTTTTCACAAGCTTTTCACAACTTTGTAAGCACTTTGTTAATCACTTTGCGCTTGGGTAGTGGTACAATGTGCCAACATAAATAGCTGTTTTTGACTTTTACATAATTTTGTTCTAAATTTAACTGCGGGGTTCTATATGAAATGACTTAGGGGGAATATAAACGCAAATCCACCAACTTTTCAATCGCTTTTAACATTTTCAGTATGTGTTTGTTCATTTTACGGCCGGCTCATATGACAGTCTGCTAACATGGAAGGTTTCAAATGAATTTTAGTCATTTTTCATACTTTACAACTGTATGGTTCGATATAACAACAACTTAGGTCAAATAAACAAACAAATCTAGCAACTTTGGAAACGCTTTGGAGAACTTTGCACGCTGTTTTAACAGCATGGACCAAATAGGTGCAGACGGCAAAAACTCAAAAATAGTGTCAACCGCTGGTTTTCTCAGGTTTTCCCATGCAAGTGCTAACCACGACCGATTGATCTTTACTTCAATTATTGGTCGATAACCTGACCACTCATCTATCAGGATCGTTTAAAAATTATTGTTATTGGCGGCCATGTAATTGATGGAAATGTTTAAAAATTCTACATCCTTCGAGGGCCACTGCGATATTCAAAGAGCCTTTTATAACATATTCATTCACTTTCGCGAACTTTTAACAACTGGACTCGATAATGTAACAGAATAGGTAACATTTCTATGCAAATCTACCAACTTTGCACAAGCTTTTCACAACTTTGTAAGCACTTTGTTAATCACTTTGCGCTTGTTTAGCGGTTCGATATAACAACAACTTAGGATAAATAAACAAACAAATTTAGCAACCATGGAATCGCTTTGGAGAACTTTGCACGCTGTTTTAACAGCATGGACCAAATAGGTGCAGACGGCAAAAACTCAAAAAAGTGTCACCCGCTGGTTTTCTCAGGTTGTCTCCCATGCAAGTACTAACCACGACCGATTGATCTTTACTTCCATTATTGGTCAATCACGTGACCACTCATCTATCAGTGTCGTTTAACAATTATCGTTATTGGCGGCCATTTAATTTATGGAAATGTTTAAAAATTCTACATCCTTCGAGGGACACTGCGATATTCAAAGGGCCTTTTATGACATATTCATTCACTTTCGCGAACTTTTAACAACTGGACTCGATAATGTAACAGAATAGGTAACATTTCCATGCAAATCTACCAACTTTTCACAAGCTTTTCACAACTTTGTAAGCACTTTGTTAATCACTTTGCGCTTGGGTAGTGGTACAATGTGCCAACATAAATAGCTGTTTTTGACTTTTACATAATTTTGTTCTAAATTTAACTGCGGGGTTCTATATGAAATGACTTAGGGGGAATATAAAATTCTACATCCTTCGAGGGCCACTGCGATATTCAAAGGGCCTTTTATAACATATTCATTCACTTTCGCGAACTTTTAACAACTGGACTCGATAATGTAACAGAATAGGTAACATTTCCATGCAAATCTACCAACTTTGCACAAGCTTTTCACAACTTTGTAAGCATTTTGTTAATCACTTTGCGCTTGGGTAGTGGAACAATGTGCCAACATAAATAGCTGTTTTTGACTTTTACATAATTTTGTTCGAAATTTAACTGCGGGGTTCTATATGAAATGACTTAGGGGGAATATAAACGCAAATCCACCAACTTTTCAATCGCTTTTAACATTTTCAGTATGTGTTTGTTCATTTTACGGCCGGCTCATATGGCAGTCTGCTAACATGGAAGGTTTCAAATGAATTTTAGTCATTTTTCATACTTTACAACTGCATGGTTCGATATAACAACAACTTAGGTCAAATAAACAAACAAATCTAGCCACTTTGGAAACGCTTTGGAGAACTTTGCACGCTGTTTTAACAGCTTGGACAAAATAGGTGCAGACGGCAAAAACTCAAAAAAAGTGTCAACCGCTGGTTTTCTCTGGTTGTCTCCCATGCAAGTACTAACCACGACCGATTGATCTTTACTTCTATTATTGGTCGATCACCTGACCACTCATCTATCAGGGTCGTTTAAATATTCTTTTTATTGGCGGCCATGTAATTGATGGAAATGTTTAAAAATTCTACATCCCTCGAGGGCCACTGCGATATTCAAAGGGCCTTTTATAAAATATTCATTCACTTTCGCGAACTTTTAACAACTGGACTCGATAATGTAACAGAATAGGTAACATTTCCATGCAAATCTACCAACTTTGCACAAGCTTTTCACAACTTTGTAAGCACTTCGTTAATCACTTTGCGCTTGGGTAGTGGTACAATGTGCCAACATAAATAGCTGTTTTTGACTTTTACATAATTTTGTTCTAAATTTAACTGCGGGGTTCTATATGAAATGACTTAGGGGGAATATAAACGCAAATCCACCAACTTTTCAATCGCTTTTAACATTTTCAGTATGTGTTTGTTCATTTTACGGCCGGCTCATATGGCAGTCTGCTAACATGGAAGGTTTCAAATGAATTTTAGTCATTTTTCATACTTTACAACTGCATGGTTTGATATAACAATAACTTAGGTCAAATAAACAAACAAATCTAGCAACTTTGGAAACGCTTTGGAGAACTTTGCACGCTGTTTTAACAGCTTGGACCAAATAGGTGCAGACGGCAAAAACTCAAAAAAAGTGTCAACCGCTGGTTTTCTCAGGTTGTCTCCCATGAAAGTACTAACCACGACCGATTGATCTTTACTTCTATTATTGGTCGATCACCTGACCACTCATCTATCAAGGTCGTCTAAAAAGTATTGTTATTGGCGGCCATGTAATTGATGAAAATGTTTAAAAATTCTACATCCTTCGAGGGCCACTGCGATATTCAAAGGGCCTTTTATAACATATTCATTCACTTTCGCGAACTTTTAACAACTGGACTCGATAATGTAACAGAATAGGTAACATTTCCATGCAAATCTACCAACTTTGCACAAGCTTTTCACAACTTTGTAAGCATTTTGTTAATCACTTTGCGCTTGGGTAGTGGAACAATGTGCCAACATAAATAGCTGTTTTTGACTTTTACATAATTTTGTTCGAAATTTAACTGCGGGGTTCTATATGAAATGACTTAGGGGGAATATAAACGCAAATCCACCAACTTTTCAATCGCTTTTAACATTTTCAGTATGTGTTTGTTCATTTTACGGCCGGCTCATATGGCAGTCTGCTAACATGGAAGGTTTCAAATGAATTTTAGTCATTTTTCATACTTTACAACTGCATGGTTCGATATAACAACAACTTAGGTCAAATAAACAAACAAATCTAGCAACTTTGGAAACGCTTTGGAGAACTTTGCACGCTGTTTTAACAGCTTGGACAAAATAGGTGCAGACGGCAAAAACTCAAAAAAAGTGTCAACCGCTGGTTTTCTCCCATGAAATTACTTACCACGACCGATTGATCTTTACTTCTATTATTGGTCGATCACCTGACCACTCATCTATCAAGGTCGTTTAAGAAGTATTGTTATTGGCGGCTATGTAATTGATGGAAATGTTTAAAAATTCATACATCCTTCGAGGGCCACTGCGATATTCAAAGGGCCTTTTATAACATATTCATTCACTTTCGCGAACTTTTAACAACTGAACTCGATAATGTAACAGAAATAGGTAACATTTCCATGCAAATTTACCAACTTTGCACAAATCTTTCATACTTGTAAGAACTTTGTTAATCACTTTGCGCTGGGTA
Source organism: Saccoglossus kowalevskii (assembly GCF_000003605.2). NCBI lineage: Eukaryota > Metazoa > Hemichordata > Enteropneusta > Harrimaniidae > Saccoglossus > Saccoglossus kowalevskii. The sequence goes on along the minus strand of NW_003115450.1, from coordinate 10,628 downwards.
GTGGTACAATGTGCCAACATAAATAGCTGTTTTAGACATTTTACATAATTTTGTTGTAAAATTGAAACGTTGGGAGTTCTATATGAAATGACTTAGGAGGGAATATACGACACAAATCCACCAACTTTTCAATCGCTTTTAACATTTTTTAGTATGTGTTTGTTCATGTGACGGTCGGCTCAAATGACAGTCTGCTAACATGGGTGGTTTCAAATGGATTTTAGTAATTTTTCATACTTTATAACTGCACGGTTCGATATAACAACAACTTAGGTCAAATTATCAAACAAAACTAGCAACTTTGGAATCGCTTTGGAGGACATTGCACGCTGTTTTAACAGCTTGGACCAAATAGGTGGAGACTGCAAAAATTCAAAAAAATTTCACCCGCTGGTTTTCTCAGGTTGTCTCCCATTCAAGTACTAACCACGACAGATTGAACTTTACTTCCATTATCGGTCGATCACCTGACCACTCATCTTTCAGGATCATTTAAAAATTATCGTAGTTGGCGGTCATTTAATGTATGGAAATGTTTAAAAATTCTACATCCTTCGAGGGCCACTACGATATTCAAACGGCCTTTTATGACATATTCATTCACTTTCGCGTACTTTTAACAACTGGACTCGATAATGTAACAGAATAGGTAACATTTCCATGTAAATCTGCCAACTTTGCTCAATCTTTTCACAAATTTGTAAGCACTTTGTTAATCACTTTGCGCTTGGGTAGTGGTACAATGTGCCAACATAAATAGCAGTTTTAGACATTTACATAATTTTGTTCTAAATTGAACTGCGGGGTTCTATATGAAATGACTTAGGGGGAATATACACACAAATCCACCAACTTTTCAATCGCTTTTAACATTTTTAGTATGTGTTTGTTCATTTTACGGCCGGCTCATATGACAGTCTGCTAACATGGGAGGTTTCAAATGGATTTTAGTCATTTTTCATACTTTATAACTGCACGGTTCGATATAACAACAACTTAGGTCAAATATACAAACAAATCTAGCAACTTTGGATTCGCTTTGTAGAACTTTGCACGCTGTTTTAACAGCTTGGACCAAATAGGTGCAGACTGCAAAAACTCAAAAAATGTCACCCGCTGGTTTTCTCAGGTTATCTCCCATGCAAGTACTAACCACGACAGATTGAACTTTACTTCTTTTATAGGTCGATCACATGACCACTCATCTATCAGGGTCATTTTTTTTAAATTATCGTAGTTGGCGGTCATTTAATGTATGGAAATGTTTAATAATTCTACATCCTTCAAGGGCAAGTACGATATTCAAACGGACTTTTATGAAATATTCATTCACTTTCGCGAACTTTTAACAACTGGACTCGATAATGTAACAGAATAGGTAACATTTCCATGTAAATCTACCAACTTTGCACAAGCTTTTCATAACTTTGTAAGAACTTTGTTAATCACTTTGCGCTTGGGTAGTGGTACAATGTGCTAACATAAATAGCTGTTTTAGACATTTACATAATTTTGTTGTAAATTGAACGTTGGGGTTCTATATGAAATGACTTAGGGGGAATATACACACAAATCCACCAACTTTTCAATCGCTTTTAACATTTTTAGTATGTGTTTGTTCATGTGACGGTCGGCTCAAATGACAGTCTGCTAACATGGGTGGTTTCAAATGGATTTTAGTCATTTTTCATACTTTATAACTGCACGGTTCGATATAACAACAACTTAGGTCAAATTATCAAACAAAACTAGCAACTTTGGAATCGCTTTGGAGGACATTGCACGCTGTTTTAACAGCTTGGACCAAATAGGTGGAGACTGCAAAAATTCAAAAAAATTTCACCCGCTGGTTTTCTCAGGTTGTCTCCCATTCAAGTACTAACCACGACAGATTGAACTTTACTTCCATTATCGGTCGATCACCTGACCACTCATCTTTCAGGATCATTTAAAAATTATCGTAGTTGGCGGTCATTTAATGTATGGAAATGTTTAAAAATTCTACATCCTTCGAGGGCCACTACGATATTCAAACGGCCTTTTATGACATATTCATTCACTTTCGCGTACTTTTAACAACTGGACTCGATAATGTAACAGAATAGGTAACATTTCCATGTAAATCTGCCAACTTTGCTCAATCTTTTCACAAATTTGTAAGCACTTTGTTAATCACTTTGCGCTTGGGTAGTGGTACAATGTGCCAACATAATTAGCAGTTTTAGACATTTACATAATTTTGTTCTAAATTGAACTGCGGGGTTCTATATGAAATGACTTAGGGGGGATATACACGCAAATCCACCAACTTTTCAATCGCTTTTAACATTTTTAGAATGTGTTTGTTCATATGACGGCCGGCTCAAATGACAGTCTGCTAACATGGGAGGTTTCAAATGGATTTTAGTCATTTTTCATTCTTTATAACTGCACGGTTCGATATAACAACAACTTAGGTCAAATATACAAACAAATCTAGCAACTTTGGATTCGCTTTGTAGAACTTTGCACGCTGTTTTAACAGCTTGGACCAAATAGGTGCAGACTGCAAAAACTCAAAAAATGCCACCCGCTGGTTTTCTCGGGTTATCTCCCATGCAAGTACTAACCACGACAGATTGAACTTTACTTCTTTTATCGGTCGATCACATGACCACTCATCTATCAGGGTCATTTTTTTAAAATTATCGTAATTGGCGGTCATTTAATGTATGGAAATGTTTAATAATTCTACATCCTTCAAGGGCAAGTACGATATTCAAACGGCCTTTTATGACATATTCATTCACTTTCGCGAACTTTTAACAACTGGACTCGATAATGTAACAGAATAGGTAACATTTCCATGTAAATCTGCCAACTTTACACAAGCTTTTCACAACTTTGTAAGCACTTTGTTAATCACTTTGCGCTTGGGTAGTGGTACAATGTGCCAACATAAATAGCTGTTTTAGACATTTACATAATTTTGTTCTAAATTGAACTGCGGGGTTCTATATGAAATGACTTAGGGGGAATATACACGCAAATCCACCAACTTTTCAATCGCTTTTAACATTTTTAGTATGTGTTTGTTCATTTTACGGCCGGCTCATATGACAGTCTGCTAACATGGGAGGTTTCAAATGGATTTTAGTCATTTTTCATACATTATAACTGCACGGTTCGATATAACAACAACTTAGGTCAAATATACAAACAAATCTAGCAACTTTGGATTCGCTTTGCAGAACTTTGCACGCTGTTTTAACAGCTTGGACCAAATAGGTGCAGACTGCAAAAACTCAAAAAATGTCACCCGCTGGTTTTCTCAGGTTATCTCCCATGCAAGTACTAACCACGACAGATTGAACTTTACTTCCATTTTAGGTCGATCACCTGACCACTCACCTATCATGGTCATTTTTAAAAAAATTCGTAAATGGCGGTCATTTAATGTATGGAAATGTTTAAAAATTCTACATCATTCGAGGGCAACTACGATATTCAAACGGCCTTTTATGACATAATGATTCACTTTCGCGAACTTTTAACAACTGGACTCGATAATGTAACAGAATAGGTAACATTTCCATGTAAATCTGCCAACTTTGCTCAAGCTTTTCACAAATTTGTAAGCACTTTGTTAATCACTTTGCGCTTGGGTAGTGGTACAATGTGCCAACATAAATAGCTGTTTTAGACATTTACATAATTTTGTTCTAAATTGAACTGCGGGGTTCTATATGAAATGACGTAGGGGGAATATACACGCAAATCCACCAACTTTTCAATCGCTTTTAACATTTTTAGTATGTGTTTGTTCATGTGACGGCCGGCTCAAATGACAGTCTGCTAACATGGGAGGTTTCAAATGGATTTTTGTCATTTTTCATACTTTATAACTGCATGGTTCGATATAACAACAACTTAGGTCAAATATACAAACAAATCTAGCAACTTTGGATTCACTTTGCAGAACTTTGCACGCTGTTCTAACAGCTTGGACCAAATAGGTGCAGACTGCAAAAACTCAAAAAATGTCACCCGCTGGATTTCTCAGGTTATCTCCCATGCAAGTACTAACCACGACAGATTGAACTTTACTTCCATTATAGGTCTATTATCTGACCACTCACCTATCATGGTCATTTTTAAAAATTATCGTAATTGGCGGTCATTTAATGTATGGAAATGTTTAAAAATTCTACTTCATTCGAGGGCAACTACGATATTCAAACGGCCTTTTATGACATAATCATTCACTTTCGCGAACTTTTAACAACTGGACTCGATAATGTAACAGAATAGGTAACATTTCCATGTAAATCTGCCAAATTTGCTCAAGCTTTTCACAAATTTGTAAGCACTTTGTTAATCACTTTGCGCTTGGGTAGTGGTACAATGTGCCAACATAAATAGCTGTTTTATACATTTACATAATTTTGTTCTAAATTGAACTGCGGGGTTCTATATGAAATGACGTAGGGGGATTATACACGCAAATCCAACTTTTCAATCGCTTTTAACATTTTTAGTATGTGTTTGTTCATGTGACGGCCGGCTCAAATGACAGTCTGCTAACATGAGAGGTTTCAATGGATTTTTGTCATTTTTCATACTTTATAACTGCACGGGTCGATATAACACATCTTAGGTCAAATTATCAAACAAACTAGCAACTTTGGAATCGCTTTGGAGAACATTGCACGCTGTTTAACAGCTTGGACCAAATAGGTGCAGACTGCAAAAACTCTTCAAAATAGTTCACCCACTGGTTTTCTCAGGGTGTCTCCTATGCAAGTACTAACCACGACAGATTGAACTTTACTTCTTTATCGGTCGATCACCTGACCACTCATCTATCAGGGTCATTTTTTTAAAATTATCGTAATTGGCGGTCATTTAATGTATGGAAATGTTTAATAATTCTACATCCTTCAAGGGCAAGTACGATATTCAAACGGCCTTTTATGACATATTAATTCACTTTCGCGAACTTTTAACAACTGGACTCGATAATGTAACAGAATAGGTAACATTTCCATGTAAATCTGCCAACTTTGCACAAGCTTTTCACAAATTTGTAAGCACTTTGTTAATCACTTTGCGCTTGGGTAGTGGTACAATGTGCCAACATAAATAGCTGTTTTAGACATTTACATAATTTTGTTCTAAATTGAACTGCGGGGTTCTATATGAAATGACTTAGGGGGAATATACACGCAAATCCACCAACTTTTCAATCGCTTTTAACATTTTTAGTATGTGTTTGTTCATGTGACGGCCGGCTCAAATGACAGTCTGCTAACATGGGAGGTTTCAAATGGATTTTTGTCATTTTTCATACTTTACAACTGCACGGTTCGATATAACAACATCTTAAGTCAAATTATCAAACAAAACTAGCAACTTTGGAATCGCTTTGGAGAACATTGCACGCTGTTTTAACAGCTTGAACCAAATAGGTGCAGACTGCAAAAACTCAAAAAAATTTCACCCGCTGGTTTTCTCAAGTTATCTCCCATGCAAGTACTAACCACGTCAGATTGAACTTAACTTCCATTATCAGTCGATCACCTGACCACTCATCTATCTGGGTCATTTTTAAAAACTATCGTAATTGCCGGTCATTTGATGTATGGAAATGTTTAATAATTCTACATCCTTCGAGGGCCACTACGATATTCAAACGGCCTTTTATGACATATTCATTCACTTTCGCGATCTTTTAACAACTGGACTCGATAATGTAACAGAATAGGTAACATTTCCATGTAAATCTGCCAACTTTACACAAGCTTTTCACAACTTTGTAAGCACTTTGTTAATCACTTTGCGCTTGGGTAGTGGTACAATGTGCCAACATAAATAGCTGTTTTAGACATTTACATAATTTTGTTCTAAATTGAACTGCGGGGTTCTATATGAAATGACTTAGGGGGAATATACACGCAAATCCACCAACTTTTCAATCGCTTTTAACATTTTTAGTATGTGTTTGTTCACTTTACGGCCGGCTCATATGACAGTCTGCTAACATGGGAGGTTTCAAATGGATTTTAGTCATTTTTCATACATTATAACTGCACGGTTCGATATAACAACAACTTAGGTCAAATATACAAACAAATCTAGCAACTTTGGAATCGCTTTGGAGAACATTGCACGCTGTTTTAACAGCTTGGACCAAATAGGTGCAGACTGCAAAAACTCTTTCAAAATAATTCACCCACTGGTTTTCTCAGGTTGTCTCCCATGCAAGTACTAACCACGACAGATTGAACTTTACTTCTTTTATCGGTCGATCACCTGACCACTCATCTATCAGGGTCATTTTTTTAAAATTATCGTAATTGGCGGTCATTTAATGTATGGAAATGTTTAATAATTCTACATCCTTCGATAGCCACTACGATATTCAAACGGCCTTTTATGACATATTCATTCACTTTCGCGAACTTTTAACAACTGGATTCGATAATGTAACAGAATAGGTAACATTTCCATGTAAATCCGCCAACTTTTCAAAAGATTTTCACAACTTTGTAAGCACTTTGTTAGTCACTTTGCGCTTGGGTAGTGGTACAATGTGCCATCATAAATAGCTGTTTTAGACATTTACATAATTTTGTTCTAAATTGAACTGCGGGGTTCTATATGAAATGACTTAGGGGGAATATACACGCAAATCCACCAACTTTTCAATCGCTTTAAACATTTTTAGTATGTGTAAGTTGATTTGCCGGCCGGCTCAAATGACAGTCTGCTAACATGGGGGGTTTTAAATGGATTTTAGTCATTTTTCATACTTTATAACTGCACTGTTCGATAAAACAACAACTTAGGTCAAATAATCAAACAAAACTAGCAACTTTGGAATCGCTTTGGAAAACTTTGCACGCTGTTTTAACAGCTTGGACCAAATAGGTGCAGACTGCAAAAACTCAAAAAAGTGTCTCCCGCTGGTTTTCCCAGGCTGTCTCCCAAGCATGTAATAACCGCGACCGATTGTAATTTACTTCCATTATCGGTCGATCACCTGACCACTCATCTATCAGTGTCATTTAAAAAATTATCGTAGTTGGCGGTCATTTAATGTATGGAAATGTTTAATAATTCTACATCCTTCGAGGGGCACTACGATATTCAAACGGCCTTTTATGAAATATTCATTCACTTTCGCGAACTTTCAACAACTGGACTCGATAATGTAACAGAATAGGTAACATTTCCATGTAAATCTGCGAACTTCGCACAAGCTTTTGACAACTTTGTAAGCACTGTGTTAATCACTTTGCGCTTGGGTAGTGGTACAATGTGCCAACATAAATAGCTGTTTTAGACATTTACATAATTTTGTTCTAAATTGAACTGCGGGGTTCTATATGAAATGACTTAGGGGGAATATACACGCAAATCCACCAACTTTTCAATCGCTTTAAACATTTTTAGTATGTGTAAGTTGATTTGACGGCCGGCTCAAATGACAGTCTGCTAACATGGGGTGTTTCAAAAATGATTTTAGTCATTTTTCATACTTTCTAAATGCACGGTTCGATAAACAACAACTTAGTCAAATAATTCAAACAAAACTAGCAACTTTGGAATCGCTTTGGAAACTTTGCACGCTGTTTTAACAGCTTGGACCAAATAGGTGCAGACTGCAAAACTCAAAAATGTGTCACCCCGCTGGTTTCTCAGGTTGTCACCCATGCAAGTATTAACCACGACCGATTGAACTTTACTTCCATTATCGGTCGATCATCTGACCAGTCATCTATCAGGGTCATTTAAACATTATTGTAATTGGCGTCCATTTTATGTATGGAAAATGTTTAAAAAATTCTACATCCTTCGATAGCCACTACGATATTCAAACGGCCCTTTTTTGACATATTCATTCACTTTCGCGAACTTTTAACAACTGGATTCGATAATGTAACAGAATAGGTAACATTTCCATGTAAATCTGCCAAATTTCCACGGGATTTTGACAACTTTGTAAGCACTTTGTTAGTCACTTTGCGCTTGGGTAGAGGTACAATGTGCCTACATAAATAGCTGTTTTAGACTTTTACATAATTTTGTTCTAAATTTAACTGTGGGGTTCTTTATGAAATGACTTAGAGGGAATATACACGCAAATAAACACACTTTTCAATCGCTTTTTACATTTTTTAAGATGTATTTGCACATTTTACGGCCGGCTCATATGACATTCTGCTAACATGAGAGGTTTCAAATGGATTTTAGTCATTTTTCATACTTTATAACTGCATGGTTCGATATAACAACAGCTTAGGTCAAATAAACAAACACATCTAGCAAATTAGGAATCGCTTTGGAGAACTTTGCACGCTGTGTTAACAGATTGGACCAAATAGGTGCAGACTGCAAAAACTCAAAAATGTGTCACCCGCTGGTTTTCTCAGGTTGTCACCGATGCAAGTACTAACCACGACCGATTGAACTTTACTTCCATTATCGGTCAATCATCTGACCACTCATCTATCAGGGTCATTAAAAATTATTGTAATTGGCGTCCATTTTATGTATGGAAATGTTTAAAAATTCTACATCTTTCGATAGCCACTACGATATTCAAACGGCCTTTTATGACATATTCATTCACTTTCGCGAACTTTTAACAACTGGATTCGATAATGTAACAGAATACGTAACATTTCCATGTAAATCTGCCAACTTTGCACAAGCTTTTCACAACTTTGTAAGCACTTGTTTAATCACTTTGTGCTTGGGTAGTGGTACAATGTGCCAACATAAATACCATTTTTAAACTTTTACATAATTTTGTTCTAAATTTAACTGCGGGGTTCTATATGAAATGACATAGGGGGAATATACACGCAAATTCACCAACTTTTCAATCGCTTTTTACATTTTTAAGATATATTTGCACATTTTACGGCCGGCTCATATGACATTCTGCTAACATGAGAGGTTTCAAATGGATTTTAGTCATTTTTCATACTTTATAACTGCATGGTTCGATATAACAACAACTAAGGTCAAATAAACAAACAAATCTAGCAACTTTGGAATCGCTTTGGAGAACTTTGCACGCTGTGTTAACAGCTTGGACCAAATAGGTGCAGACTGCAAAAACTCAAAAATGTGTCACCCGCTGGTTTTCTCAGGTTGTCACCCATGCAAGTAATAACCACGACCGATTGAACTTTACTTCCATTATCGGTCGATCATCTGACCACTCATCTATCAGGGTCATTTAAAAAATTATCGTAATTGGCAGCCATTTTATGTATGGAAATGTTTAAACATTCTACATCCTTCGATAGCCACTACGATATTCAAACGGCTTTTTATGACATATTCATTCACTTTCGCGAACTTTTAACAACTGGATTCGATAATGTAACAGAATAGGTAACATTTCCATGTAAATCTGCCAACTTTGCACAAGCTTCTCACAACTTTGTAAGCACTTTTTTAATCTCATTGCGCTTGGGTAGTGGTACAATTTGCCAACATAAATAGCTGTTTTAGAGTTTTACATAATTTTGTTCTAAATTTAACTGCGGGGTTCTATATGAAATGACTTAGAGGGAATATACACACGAATCCACCAACTTTTCAATCGCTTTTTACATTTTTAAGATGTATTTGCACATTTTACTGCCGGCTCATATGACATTCTGCTAACATGAGAGGTTTCAAATGGATTTTAGTCATTTTTCATACTTTATAACTGCATGGTTCGATATAACAACAACTTAGGACAAATAAACAAACAAATCTAGCAACTTTGCAATCGCTTTGGAGAACTTTGCACGCTGTGTTAACAGCTTGGACCAAATAGGTGCAGACTGCAAAAACTCAAAAATGCGTCACCCGCTGGTTTTCTCAGGTTGTCACCCATGCAAGTAATAAACCACGACCGATTGAACTTTACTTCCATTATCGGTCGATCATCTGACCAGTCATCTATCAGGGTCATTTAAACATTATTGTAATTGGCGTCCATTTTATGTATGGAAATGTTAAAAAAATTCTACATCCTTCGATAGCCACTACGATATTCAAACGGCCTTTTATGACATATTCATTCACTTTCGCGAACTTTTAACAACTGGATTCGATAATGTAACAGAATAGGTAACATTTCCATGTAAATCTGCCAACTTTGCACAAGATTTTGACAACTTTGTAAGCACTTTGTTAGTCACTTTGCGCTTGGTTAGTGGTACAATGTGCCAACATAATTAGCTGTTTTAAACTTTTACATAATTTTGTTCTAAATTTAACTGCGGGGTTCTATATGAAATGACATAGGGGGTATATACACACAAATCCACCAACTTTTCAATCGCTTTTAACATTTTTAAGATGTATTTGCACATTTTACGGCCGGCTCATGTGACATTCTGCTAACATGAGAAGTTTCAAATGGATTTAATCATTTTTCATACTTTATAACTGCATGGTTCGATATAACAACAACTTAGGACAAATAAACAAACAAATCTAGCAACTTTAGAATGGCTTTGGAGAACTTTGCACGCTGTGTTATCAGCTTGGACCAAATAGGTGCAGACTGCAAAAACTCAAAAATGTGTCACCAGCTGGTTTTCTCAGGTTGTGACCCATGCAAGTACTACCCATGATGA
>NW_003115444.1:0-31751 GCF_000003605.2 Saccoglossus kowalevskii | reverse complement strand
TCAATTTTTCGGTTGGCTGTTACGATAATCTGCTTATATATGAGGCATTCTCGGAACATTTACTTAATGTTTTCGAAATGTAACTGCAGGGTTGTCATGACAATGGCGTAGGTTAAATATACAAGCAACTCCGCCAACATTTCTTTCGTTTTTAATTCTTTGTACGCAGTTTTCTAGCATTTTACAGTCAGCTCATGTCAACATATATTGGCGGCTTTCAACTGATTTTTATTCAAGTTTTCGACGTTACAACTGCGCGTTTCTGTATGCCAATAACTTAAGTCATATATACAAATACACCTACCAACTTTGAAATAGCTTTGCACAATTTTGCAATCACTTTGAACATCTTTGTACGGTGTGTTGACAGCTTAAAACCCACTACGAGCCGACAGCATCAACAACATGTTCTAGAAAATTAGAAGGAATTTGAAAACTTTCCATTAATTGAAAGAGTTACAAATATTCCACGATTTGCCACTATAAATGATTGATACAACAGTAAGAAAGAATGCAGGAACGTTGCCTTATATATTTTCCATATGTGTGACGAAACAAAAAAATTGAATTCAACGGCTCGTTTACTCAGCAAGTCTCCCATGCAAGTACTAACCACGCCCGATTGTGCTTTACTTTAAATATTTGTCGTTCACCTGACCAGACAGCTGCATGAATTATTTGAAATTAAGTAGAATTAGCGGTTACGTCATGTTTTTGAATGTTCTAAAATCGATATTGCTGAACAAGTGCTTTCTATATTTGACCTAAGACCTCTAAATACCTTTAGGAACACTACGGTAATTTAACTGCAAATCACGAACTATTTATTTACATTTTCGAATTTGTAACTATGGCATCTTTTAATATGTTATCACAGGTAACCATTAGGAATGAAACTACCAACTTTGCAATCGCTTTTCACTACTTTGTAAGCAGTTTGTTGTCGATTTTTCGGTTGGCTGTTACGATAATCTGCTTATATATGAGGCATTCTCGGAACATTTACTTAATATTTTCGAAATTTAACTGCGGGGTTGTCATGACAATGACTTAGGTTAAATATACAAGCAACTCCGCCAACAGTTCCATCGTTTTTTATACTTTGCACGCTGTTTTCTAGCATTTTACAGTCAGCTCATGTCAACATATATAGGCTGCTTTCAACTGGCTTTTATTCAAGTGTTCGACTTTACAACTGCGCGTTTCCGTATGCCAATAACTTTACTCATATATACAAATACACCTACCAACTTTGAAATAGCTTTGCACAACTTTGCAATCGCTTTGAACAACTTTGTACGGTGTGTTGACAGCTTAAAACCCACTACGTGCCGACAGCATCAACAACATGTTCTAGAAAATTAGAAGGAATTTGAAAACTTTCCATTAATTGCAAAAAGTTACAAATATTCCACGATTTGCCACTATAAATGATTGACACAACAGTAAGAAAGAATGCAGGAACGTTGCCTTATATCTTTTCCATATGTGTGACGAAACAAAAAAATTAAATTCAACAGCTCGTTTACTCAGGGGAGTCTCCCATGCAAGTACTAACCATGTCTGATTGTGATTTACTTTAAATATTTGTCGGTCACCTGACCAGACAGCTGCATGAATTACTTGAATTTATTATAATTAGCGGCTACTTCAAGTTTTGATGTTCTAAAATCGATATTGCTGAACAAGTACCTTCTATATTTGACCTATGACCTCTAAATACCTTTAGGAACACTCCGGTAATTTAACTGCAAATCACGAACTATTTATTCACATTTTCGAATTTGTAACTATGGCATCTTTTAATATGTTATCACAAGTAACCATTAGGAATGAAACTACCAACTTTGCAATCGCTTTTCACTACTTTGTAAGCAGTTTGTTGTCGATTTTTCGGTTGGCTGTTATGATAATCTGCTTATATATGAGGCATTCTCGGAACATTTACTTAATATTTTCGAAATTCAACTGCGGGGTAGTCATGAAAATGACTTAGGTTAAATATACGAGCAACTCCGCCAACATTTCCATCGTTTTTATACTTTGCACGCTGTTTTCTAGCATTTTACAGTCAGCTCATGTCAACATATATAGGCTGCTTTCAACTGGCTTTTATTCATGTTGTCGACTTTACAACTGCGCGTTTCTGTATGCCAATAACTTTAGTCATATATACAAATACACCTACCAACTTTGAAATAGCTTTGCACAACTTTGCAATCACTTTGAACAACTTTGTACGGTGTGTTGACAGCTTAAAACCCACTACGTGCCGACAGCATCAACAACATGTTCTAGAAAATTAGAAGGAATTTGAAAACTTTCCATTAATTGCAAAAAGTTACAAATATTCCACGATTTGCCACTATAAATGATTGATACAACAGTAAGAAAGAATGCAGGAACGTTGCCTTATATCTTTTCCATATGTGTGACGAAACAAAAAAATTGAATTCAACGGCTCGTTTACTCAGGGAGTCTCCCATGCAAGTACTAACCACGCCCGATTGTGCTTTACTTTAAATATTTGTCGGTCACCTGACCAGACAGCTGCATGAATTATTTGAAATAAAGTAGAATTAGCGGCTACCTCATGTTTTTGAATGTTCTAAAATCGATATTGCTGAACAAGTACCTTCTATATTTGACCTATGACCTCTAAATACCTTTAGGAACACTCCGGTAATTTAACTGCAAATCACGAACTATTTATTCACATTTTCGAATTTGTAACTATGGCATCTTTTAATATGTTATCACAGGTAACCATTAGGAATGAAACTACCAACTTTGCAATCGCTTTTCACTACTTTGTAAGCAGTTTGTTGTCGATTTTTCGGTTGGCTGTTATGATAATCTGCTTATATATGAGGCATTCTCGGAACATTTACTTAATATTTTCGAAATTCAACTGCGGGGTAGTCATGACAATGACTTAGGTTAAATATACGAGCAACTCCGCCAACATTTCCATCGTTTTTATACTTTGCACGCTGTTTTCTAGCATTTTACAGTCAGCTCATGTCAACATATATAGGCTGCTTTCAACTGGCTTTTATTCATGTTGTCGACTTTACAACTGCGCGTTTCTGTATGCCAATAACTTTAGTCATATATACAAATACACCTACCAACTTTGAAATAGCTTTGCACAACTTTGCAATCACTTTGAACAACTTTGTACGGTGTGTTGACAGCTTAAAACCCACTACGTGCCGACAGCATCAACAACATGTTCTAGAAAATTAGAAGGAATTTGAAAACTTTCCATTAATTGCAAAAAGTTACAAATATTCCACGATTTGCCACTATAAATGATTGATACAACAGTAAGAAAGAATGCAGGAACGTTGCCTTATATCTTTTCCATATGTGTGACGAAACAAAAAAATTGAATTAAACGGCTCGTTTTCTCAGGGAGTCTCCCATGCAAGTACTAACCACGAACGATTTTGCTTTACTTTAAATATTTGTCGGTCACCTGACCAGACAGCTGCATGAATTATTTGAAATAAAGTAGAATTAGCGGCTACCTCATGTTTTTGAATGTTCTAAAATCGATATTGCTGAACAAGTCTTTCTATATTTGACCTATGACCTCTAAATACCTTTAGGAACACTACGGTAATTTAACTGCAACTCACGAACTATTTATTTACATTTTCGAATTTGTAACTATGGCATCTTTTAATATGTTATCACAGGTAACCATTAGGAATGAAACTACCAACTTTGCAATCGCTTTTCACTACTTTGTAAGCAGTTTGTTGTCGATTTTTCGGTTGGCTGTTACGATAATCTGCTTATATATGAGGCATTCTCGGAACATTTACTTAATATTTTCGAAATTTAACTGCGGGGTTGTCATGACAATGACTTAGGTTAAATATACAAGCAACTCCGCCAACAGTTCCATCGTTTTTTATACTTTGCACGCTGTTTTCTAGCATTTAACAGTCAGCTCATGTCAACATATATAGGCTGCTTTCAACTGGCTTTTATTCAAGTGTTCGACTTTACAACTGCGCGTTTCTGTATGCCAATAACTTTACTCATATATACAAATACACCTACCAACTTTGAAATAGCTTTGCACAACTTTGCAATCGCCTTGAACAACTTTGTACGGTGTGTTGACAGCTTAAAACCCACTACGTGCCGACAGCATCAACAACATGTTCTAGAAAATTAGAAGGAATTTGAAAACTTTCCATTAATTGCAAAAAGTTACAAATATTCCACGATTTGCCACTATAAATGATTGACACAACAGTAAGAAAGAATGCAGGAACGTTGCCTTATATCTTTTCCATATGTGTGACGAAACAAAAAAATTAAATTCAACAGCTCGTTTACTCAGGGAGTCTCCCATGCAAGTACTAACCATGTCTGATTGTGATTTACTTTAAATATTTGTCGGTCACCTGACCAGACAGCTGCATGAATTACTTGAATTTAATTATAATTAGCGGCTACTTCAAGTTTTTGAATGTTCTAAAATCGATATTGCTGAACAAGTACCTTCTATATTTGACCTATGACCTCTAAATACCTTTAGGAACACTCCGGTAATTTAACTGCAAATCACGAACTATTTATTCCCATTTTCGAATTTGTAACTATGGCATCTTTTAATATGTTATCACAGGTAACCATTAGGAATGAAACTACCAACTTTGCAATCGCTTTTCACTACTTTGTAAGCAGTTTGTTGTCAATTTTTCGGTTGGCTGTTGTGATAATCTGCTTATATATGAGGTATTCTCGGAACATTTACTTAATGTTTTCGAAATGTAACTGCAGGGTTGTCATGACAATGGCGTAGGTTAAATATACAAGCAACTCCGCCAACATTTCTATCGTTTTTAATACTTTGTACGCAGTTTTCTAGCATTTTACAGTCAGCTCATGTCAACATATATTGGCTGCTTTCAACTGATTTTTATTCAAGTTTTCGACGTTACAACTGCGCGTTTCTGTATGCCAATAACTTAAGTCATATATACAAATACACCTACCAACTTTGAAATAGCTTTGCACAATTTTGCAATCACTTTGAACATCTTTGTACGGTGTGTTGACAGCTTAAAACCCACTACGAGCCGACAGCATCAACAACATGTTCTAGAAAATTAGAAGGAATTTGAAAACTTTCCATTAATTGAAAGAGTTACAAATATTCCACGATTTGCCACTATAAATGATTGATACAACAGTAAGAAAGAATGCAGGAACGTTGCCTTATATATTTTCCATATGTGTGACGAAACAAAAAAATTGAATTCAACGGCTCGTTTACTCAGCAAGTCTCCCATGCAAGTACTAACCACGCCCGATTGTGCTTTACTTTAAATATTTGTCATTCACCTGACCAGACAGCTGCATGAATTATTTGAAATTAAGTAGAATTAGCGGCTATGTCATGTTTTTGAATGTTCTAAAATCGATATTGCTGAACAAGTGCTTTCTATATTTGACCTAAGACCTCTAAATACCTTTAGGAACACTACGGTAATTTAACTGCAAATCACGAACTATTTATTTACATTTTCGAATTTGTAACTATGGCATCTTTTAATATGTTATCACAGGTAACCATTAGGAATGAAACTACCAACTTTGCAATCGCTTTTCACTACTTGTAAGCAGTTTGTTGTCGATTTTTCGGTTGGCTGTTATGATAATCTGCTTATATATGAGGCATTCTCGGAACATTTACTTAATATTTTCGAAATTTAACTGCGGGGTTGTCATGACAATGACTTAGGTTAAATATAGAAGCAACTCCGCCAACATTTCCATCGTTTTTTATACTTTGCACGCTGTTTTCTAGCATTTTACAGTCAGCTCATGTCAACATATATAGGCTGCTTTCAACTGGCTTTTATTCAAGTTTTCGATTTTACAACTGCGCGTTTCTGTATGCCAATAACTTTAGTCATACATACAAATACACCTACCAACTTTGAAATAGCTTTGCACAACTTTGCAATCACTTTGAACAAATTTGTACGGTGTGTTGACAGCTTAAAACCCACTACGTGCCGACAGCATCAACAACATTTTCTAGAAAATTAGAAGGAATTTGAAAACTTTCCATTAATTGAAAAAGTTACAAATATTTCGCGTTTTTCCCCAATAAATGATGATACAACAGTAAGAAAGAATGCAGGACGTTGCCTTATATCTTTTCCATATGTGTGACGAAACAAAAAAATTGAATTCAACGGCTCGTTTACTCAGGGAGTCTCCCATGCAAGTACTAACCACGCCCGATTGTGCTTTACTTTAAATATTTGTCGGTCACCTGACCAGACAGCTGCATGAATTATTTGAAATAAAGTAGAATTAGCGGCTACTTCATGTTTTTGAATGTTCTAAAATCGATATTGCTGAACAAGTGCTTTCTATATTTGACCTATGACCTCTAAATACATTTAGGAACACTCCGGTAATTTAACTGCAAATCACGAACTATTTATTCACATTTTCGAATTTGTAACTATGGCATCTTTTAATATGTTATCACAGGTAACCATTAGGAATGAAACTACCAACTTTGCAATCGCTTTTCACTACTTTGTAAGCAGTTTGTTGTCGATTTTTCGGTTGGCTGTTATGATAATCTGCTTACATATGAGGCATTCTCGGAACATTTACTTAATATTTTCGAAATTCAATGCGGGGTTGTCATGACAATGACTTAGGTTAAATATACAAGCAACTCCGCCAACATTTCCATCGTTTTTATACTTTGCACGCTGTTTTCTAGCATTTTACAGTCAGCTCATGTCAACATATATAGGCTGATTTCAACTGGCTTTTATTCAAGATTTCTACTTTACAACTGCGCGTTTCTGTATGCCAATAACTTTAGTCATATATACAAATACACCTACCAACTTTGAAATAGCTTTGCACAACTTTGCAATCACTTTGAACAACTTTGTACGGTGTGTTGACAGCTTAAATCCCACTACGTGCCGATAGCATCAGCAACATGTTCTAGAAAATTAGAAGGAATTTGAAAACTTTCCATTAATTGAAAAAAAGTTACAAATATTCCATGATTTGCCACTATAAATGATTGATACAACAGTAAGAAAGAATGCAGGAACGTTGCCTTATATCTTTTCCATATGTGTGACGAAACAAAAAAATTGAATTCAACGGCTCGTTTACTCAGGGAGTCTCCCATGCAAGTACTAACCACGCCCGATTGTGCTTTACTTTAAATATTTGTCGGTCACCTGACCAGACAGCCGCATGAATTATTTGAAATAAAGTAGAATTAGCGGCTACTTCATGTTTTTGAATGTTCTAAAATCGATATTGCTGAACAAGTGCTTTCTATATTTGACCTATGACCTCTAAATACCTTTAGGAACACTCCGGTAATTTAACTGCAAATCACGAACTATTTATTCACATTTTCGAATTTGTAACTATGGCATCTTTTAATATGTTATCACAGGTAACCATTAGGAATGAAACTACCAACTTTGCAATCGCTTTTCACTACTTTGTAAGCAGTTTGTTGTCGATTTTTCGGTTGGCTGTTATGATAATCTGCTTATATATGAGGCATTCTCGGAACATTTACTTAATATTTTCGAAATTCAACTGCGGGGTTGTCATGACAATGACTTAGGTTAAATATACAAGCAACTCCGCCAACATTTCCATCGTTTTATACTTTGCACGCTGTTTTCTAGCATTTTACAGTCAGCTCATGTCAACATATATAGGCTGATTTCAACTGGCTTTTATTCAAGTTTTCTACTTTACAACTGCGCGTTTCTGTATGCCAATAACTTTACAAATACACCTACCAACTTTGAAATAGCTTTGCACAACTTTGCAATCACTTTGAACAACTTTGTACGGTGTGTTGACAGCTTAAATCCTACTACGTGCCGATAGCATCAGCAACATGTTCTAGAAAATTAGAAGGAATTTGAAAACTTTCCATTAATTGAAAAAAGTTACAAATATTCCACGATTTGCCACTATAAATGATTGATACAACAGTAAGAAAGAATGCAGGAACGTTGCCTTATATCTTTTCCATATGTGTGACGAAACAAAAAAATTGAATTCAACGGCTCGTTTACTCAGGGAGTCGCCCATGCAAGTACTAACCACGAACGATTGTGCTTTACTTTAAATATTTGTCGGTCACCTGACCAGACAGCTGCATGAATTATTTGAAATAAAGTAGAATTAGCGGCTACTTCATGTTTTTGAATGTTCTAAAATCGATATTGCTGAACAAGTGCTTTCTATATTTGACCTATGACCTCTAAATACCTTTAGGAACACTCCGGTAATTTAACTGCAAATCACGAACTATTTATTCACATTTTCGAATTTGTAACTATGGCATCTTTTAATATGTTATCACAGGTAACCATTAGGAATGAAACTACCAACTTTGCAATCGCTTTTCACTACTTTGTAAGCAGTTTGTTGTCGATTTTTCGGTTGGCTGTTATGATAATCTGCTTATATATGAGGCATTCTCGGAACATTTACTTAATATTTTCGAAATTCAACTGCGGGGTTGTCATGACAATGACTTAGGTTAAATATACAAGCAACTCCGCCAACATTTCCATCGTTTTTATACTTTGCACGCTGTTTTCTAGCATTTTACAGTCAGCTTATGTCAACATATATAGGCTGCTTTCAACTGGCTTTTTATTCAAGTTGTCGACTTTACAACTGCGCGTTTCTGTATGCCCAATAACTTTAGTCATATTTACAAATACACCTACCCAACTTTGAAATAGCTTTGCACAACTTTGCAATCACTTTGAACAAATTTGTACGGTGTGTTGACAGCTTAAAACCCACTACGTGCCGACAGCATCAACAACATTTTCTAGAAAATTAGAAGGAATTTGAAAACTTTCCATTAATTGAAAAAGTTACAAATATTCCACGTTTTGCCACTATAAATGATTGATACAACAGTAAGAAAGAATGCAGGAACGTTGCCTTATATCTTTTCCATATGTGTGACGAAACAAAAAAATTGAATTCAACGGCTCGTTTACTCAGGGAGTCTCCCATGCAAGTACTAACCATGCCCGATTGTGCTTTACTTTAAATATTTGTCGTTCACCGGACCAGACAGCTGCATGAATTATTTGAAATTAAGTAGAATTAGCGGCTACTTCATGTTTTTGAATGTTCTAAAATCGATATTGCTGAACAAGTGCTTTCTATATTTGACCTATGACCTCTAAATACCTTTAGGAACACTCCGGTAATTTAACTGCAAATCACGAACTATTTATTCACATTTTTGAATTTGTAACTATGGCATCTTTTAATATGTTATCACAGGTAACCATTAGAAATGAAACTACCAACTTTGCAATCGATTTTCACTACTTTGTAAGCAGTTTGTTGTCGATTTTTTGGTTGGCTGTTATGATAATCTGCTTATATATGAGGCATTCTCGGAACATTTACTTAATATTTTCGAAATTCAACTGCTGGGTTGTCATGACAATGACTTAGGTTAAATATACAAGCAACTCCGCCAACATTTCCATCGTTTTTATACTTTGCACGCTGTTTTCTAGCATTTTACAGTCAGCTCATGTCAACATATATAGGCTGCTTTCAACTGGCTTTTATTCACGTTTTCGACTTTACAACTGCGCGTTTCTGTATGCCAATAACTTTAGTCATATATACAAATACACCTACCAACTTTGAAATAGCTTTGCACAACTTTGCAATCACTTTGAACAACTTTGTACGGTGTGTTGACAGCTTAAAACCCACTACGTGCCGACAGCATCAACATGTTCTAGAAAATTAGAAGGAATTTGAAAACTTTCCATTAATTTCAAAAAGTTACAAATATTCCACGATTTGCCACTATAAATGATTGATACAACAGTAAGAAAGAATGCAGGAACGTTGTCTTATATCTTTTCCATATGTGTGACGAAACAAAAAAATTGAATCAACGGCTCGTTTACTCAGGGAGTCGCCCATGCAAGTACTAACCACGAACGATTGTGCTTTACTTTAAATATTTGTCGGTCACTGACCAGACAGCTGCATGAATTATTTGAAATAAAGTAGAATTAGCGGCTACTTCATGTTTTTGAATGTTCTAAAATCGATATTGCTGAACAAGTGCTTTCTATATTTGACCTATGACCTCTAAATACCTTTAGGAACACTCCGGTAATTTAACTGCAAATCACGAACTATTTATTCACATTTTCGAATTTGTAACTATGGCATCTTTTAATATGTTATCACAGGTAACCATTAGGAATGAAACTACCAACTTTGCAATCGCTTTTCACTACTTTGTAAGCAGTTTGTTGTCGATTTTTCGGTTGGCTGTTATGATAATCTGCTTATATATGAGGCATTCTCGGAACATTTACTTAATATTTTCGAAATTCAACTGCGGGGTTGTCATGACAATGACTTAGGTTAAATATACAAGCAACTCCGCCAACATTTCCATCATTTTTATACTTTGCACGCTGTTTTCTAGCATTTTACAGTCAGCTCATGTCAACATATATAGGCTGATTTCAACTGGCTTTTATTCACGTTTTCGACTTTACAACTGCGCGTTTCTGTATGCCAATAACTTTAGTCATATATACAAATACACCTACCAACTTTGAAATAGCTTTGCACAACTTTGCAATCACTTTGAACAACTTTGTACGGTGTGTTGACAGCTTAAAACCCACTACGTGCCGACAGCATCAACAACATGTTCTAGAAAATTAGAAGGAATTTGAAAACTTTCCATTAATTGCAAAAAGTTACAAATATTCCACGATTTGCCACTATAAATGATTGATACAACAGTAAGAAAGAATGCAGGAACGTTGCCTTATATCTTTTCCATATGTGTGACGAAACAAAAAAATTGAATTCAACGGCTCGTTTACTCAGGGAGTCTCCCATGCAAGTACTAACCACGCCCGATTGTGCTTTACTTTAAATATTTGTCGGTCACCTGACCAGACAGCTGCATGAATTATTTGAAATAAAGTAGAATTAGCGGCTACTTCATGTTTTTGAATGTTCTAAAATCGATATTGCTGAACAAGTGCTTTCTATATTTGACCTATGACCTCTAAATACCTTTAGGAACACTCCGGTAATTTAACTGCAAATCACGAACTATTTATTCACATTTTCGAATTTGTAACTATGGCATCTTTTAATATGTTATCACAGGTAACCATTAGAATGAAACTACCAACTTTGCAATCGCTTTTCACTACTTTGTAAGCAGTTTGTTGTCGATTTTTCGGTTGGCTGTTATGATCATCTGCTTATATATGAGACATTCTCGGAACATTTACTTAATATTTTCGAAATTCAACTGCGGGGTTGTCATGACAATGACTTAGGTTAAATATACAAGCAACTCCGCCAACATTTCCATCGTTTTTATACTTTGCACGCTGTTTTCTAGCATTTTACAGTCAGCTCATGTCAACATATATAGGCTGCTTTCAACTGGCTTTTATTCCAGTTTTCGACTTTACAACTGCGCGTTTCTGTATGCCAATAACTTTAGTCATATATACAAATACACCTACCAACTTTGAAATAGCTTTGCACAACTTTGCAATCACTTTGAACAACTTTGTACGGTGTGTTGACAGCTTAAAACCCACTACGTGCCGACAGCATCAACAACATGTTCTAGAAAATTAGAAGGAATTTGACAACATTCCATTAATTGCAAAAAGTTACAAATATTCCACGATTTGCCACTATAAATGATTGATACAACAGTAAGAAAGAATGCAGGAACGTTGCCTTATATCTTTTCCATATGTGTGACGAAACAAAAAAATTGAATTCAACGGCTCGTTTTCTCGTTTGCCCATGCAAGTACTAACCATGAACGATTGTGCTTTACTTTAAATCTTTGTCAGTCACCTGACCAGACAGCTGCATGAATTATTAGAAATTAAGTAGAATTAGCGGCTACTTCATGTTTTTGAATGTTCTAAAATCGATATTGCTGAACAAATGCTTTCTATATTTGACCTATGACCTCTAAATACCTTTAGGAACACTATGGTAATTTAACTGCAAATCACGAACTATTTATTCACATTTTCGAAATTGTAACTATGGCATCTTTTAATATGTTATCACAGGTAACCATTAGGAATGAAACTACCAACTTTGCAATCGCTTTTCACTACTTTGTAAGCAGTTTGTTGTCGATTTTTCTGTTGGCTGTTATGATAATCTGCTTATATATGAGGCATTCTCGGAACATTTACTTAATATTTTCGAAATTTAACTGCGGGGTTGTCATGACAATGACTTAGGTTAAATATACAAGCAACTCCGCCAACATTTCCATCGTTTTTTATACTTTGCACGCTGTTTTCAAGCATTTTACAGTCAGCTCATGTCAACATATATAGGCTGCTTTCAACTGGCTTTTATTCAAGTTTACGACTTTACAACTGCGCGTTTCTGTATGCCAATAACTTAAGTCATATATACAAATACACCTACCAACTTTGAAATAGCTTTGCACAACTTTGCAATCACTTTGAACAACTTTGTACGGTGTGTTGACAGCTTAAAACCCACTACGTGCCGACAGCATCAACAACATATTTTAGAAAATTAGAAGGAATTTGAAAACTTTCCATTAATTGAAAAAAGTTACAAATATTCCACGATCTGCCACTATAAATGATTGTCACAACAGTAAGAAAGAATGCAGGAACGTTGCCTTTTATCTTTTCCATATGTGTGACGAAACAAAAAAAAATAAATTCAACAGCTCGTTTACTCATGGACTCTCCCATGCAAGTACTAAGCACGCCCGATTGTGCTTTACTTTAAATATTTGTCGGTCACCTGACCAGACAGATGCATGAATTACTTGAAATTAAGTAGAATTAGCGGCTACTTCATGTTTTTGAATGTTCTAAAATCGATATTGCTAAACAAGTGCTTTCTATATTTGACCTATGACCTCTAAATACCTTTAGGAACACTCCGGTAATTTAACTGCAAATCACGAACTATTTATTCACATTTTCGAATTTGTAACTATGGCATCTTTTAATATGTTATCACAGGTAACCATTAGGAATGAAACTACCAACTTTGCAATCGCTTTACACTACTTTGTAAGCAGTTTGTTGTCGATTTTTCGGTTGGCTGTTATGATAATCTGCTTATATATGAGGCATTCTCGGAACATTTACTTAATATTTTCGAAATTCAACTGCAGGGTTGTCATGACAATGACTTAGGTTAAATATACAAGAAACTCCGCCAACATTTCCATCGTTTTTTATACTTTGCACGCTGTTTTCCAGCATTTTACAGTCAGCTCATATCAACATATATAGGCTGCTTTCAACTGGCTTTTATTCAAGATTTCGACTTTACAACTGCGCGTTTCTGTATGCCAATAACTTAAGACATATATACAAATACACCTACCAACTTTGAAACAGATTTGAACGACTTTGCAATCACTTTGAACAACTTTGTACGGTGTGTTGACAGCTTAAAACCCACTACGTGCCGGCAGCATCAACAACATGTTCTAGAAAATTAGAAGGAATTTGAAAACTTTCCATTAATTGAAAAAAGTTACAAAAATTCCACGATTTTCCACTATAAATGATTGACATCACAGTAAGAAAGAATGCAGGAACGTTGCCTTATATCTTTTCCATATGTGTGACGAAACAAAAAAAATAAATTCAACGGCTCGTTTACTCAGGGAGTCTCCCATGCAAGTACTAACCACGCCCGATTGTGCTTTACTTTAAATATTTGTCGGTCACCTGACCAGACAGCTGCATGAATTATTTGAAATAAAGTAGAATTAGCGGCTACTTCATGTTTTTGAATGTTCTAAAATCGATATTGCTGAACAAGTGCTTTCTATATTTGACCTATGACCTCTAAATACCTTTAGGAACACTCCGGTAATTTAACTGCAAATCACGAACTATTTATTCACATTTTCGAATTTGTAACTATGGCATCTTTTAATATGTTATCACAGGTAACCATTAGGAATGAAACTACCAACTTTGCAATCGCTTTTCACTACTTTGTAAGCAGTTTGTTGTCGATTTTTCGGTTGGCTGTTATGATCATCTGCTTATATATGAGGCATTCTCGGAACATTTACTTAATATTTTCGAAATTCAACTGCGGGGTTGTCATGACAATGACTTAGGTTAAATATACAAGCAACTCCGCCAACATTTCCATCGTTTTTATACTTTGCACGCTGTTTTCTAGCATTTTACAGTCAGCTCATGTCAACATATATAGGCTGATTTCAACTGGCTTTTATTCACGTTTTCGACTTTACAACTGCGCGTTTCTGTATGCCAATAACTTTAGTCATATATACAAATACACCTACCAACTTTGAAATAGCTTTGCACAACTTTGCAATCACTTTGAACAACTTTGTACGGTGTGTTGACAGCTTAAAACCCACTACGTGCCGACAGCATCAACAACATGTTCTAGAAAATTAGAAGGAATTTGAAAACTTTCCATTAATTGCAAAAAGTTACAAATATTCCACGATTTGCCACTATAAATGATTGATACAACAGTAAGAAAGAATGCAGGAACGTTGCCTTATATCTTTTCCATATGTGTGACGAAACAAAAAAATTGAATTCAACGGCTCGTTTACTCAGGGAGTCTCCCATGCAAGTACTAACCACGCCCGATTGTGCTTTACTTTAAATATTTGTCGGTCACCTGACCAGACAGCTGCATGAATTATTTGAAATAAAGTAGAATTAGCGGCTACTTCATGTTTTTGAATGTTCTAAAATCGATATTGCTGAACAAGTGCTTTCTATATTTGACCTATGACCTCTAAATACCTTTAGGAACACTCCGGTAATTTAACTGCAAATCACGAACTATTTATTCACATTTTCGAATTTGTAACTATGGCATCTTTTAATATGTTATCACAGGTAACCATTAGGAATGAAACTACCAACTTTGCAATCGCTTTTCACTACTTTGTAAGCAGTTTGTTGTCGATTTTTCGGTTGGCTGTTATGATAATCTGCTTATATATGAGGCATTCTCGGAACATTTACTTAATATTTTCGAAATTCAACTGCGGGGTTGTCATGACAATGACTTAGGTTAAATATACAAGCAACTCCGCCAACATTTCCATCGTTTTTATACTTTGCACGCTGTTTTCTAGCATTTTACAGTCAGCTCATGTCAACATATATAGGCTGATTTCAACTGGCTTTTATTCACGTTTTCGACTTTACAACTGCGCGTTTCTGTATGCCAATAACTTTAGTCATATATACAAATACACCTACCAACTTTGAAATAGCTTTGCACAACTTTGCAATCACTTTGAACAACTTTGTACGGTGTGTTGACAGCTTAAAACCCACTACGTGCCGACAGCATCAACAACATGTTCTAGAAAATTAGAAGGAATTTGAAAACTTTCCATTAATTGCAAAAAGTTACAAATATTCCACGATTTTCCACTATAAATGATTGATACAACAGTAAGAAAGAATGCAGGAACGTTGCCTTATATCTTTTCCATATGTGTGACGAAACAAAAAAATTGAATTCAACGGCTCGTTTACTCAGGGAGTCTCCCATGCAAGTACTAACCACGCCCGATTGTGCTTTACTTTAAATATTTGTTGGTCACCTGACCAGACAGCTGCATGAATTATTTGAAATAAAGTAGAATTAGCGGCTACTTCATGTTTTTGAATGTTCTAAAATCGATATTGCTGAACAAGTGCTTTCTATATTTGACCTATGACCTCTAAATACCTTTAGGAACACTCCGGTAATTTAACTGCAAATCACGAACTATTTATTCACATTTTCGAATTTGTAACTATGGCATCTTTTAATATGTTATCACAGGTAACCATTAGGAATGAAACTACCAACTTTGCAATCGCTTTTCACTAATTTGTAAGTAGTTTGTTGTCGATTTTTCGGTTGGCTGTTATGATAATCTGCTTATATATGAGGCATTCTCGGAACATTTACTTAATATTTTCGAAATTCAACTGCGGGGTTGTCATGACAATGACTTAGGTTAAATATACAAGCAACTCCGCCAACATTTCCATCGTTTTTATACTTTGCACGCTGTTTTCTAGCATTTTACAGTCAGCTCATGTCAACATATATAGGCTGATTTCAACTGGCTTTTATTCACGTTTTCGACTTTACAACTGCGCGTTTCTGTATGCCAATAACTTTAGTCATATATACAAATACACCTACCAAATTTGAAATAGCTTTGCACAACTTTGCAATCACTTTGAACAACTTTGTACGGTGTGTTGACAGCTTAAAACCCACTACGTGCCGACAGCATCAACAACATGTTCTAGAAAATTAGAAGGAATTTGAAAACTGTCCATTAATTGCAAAAAGTTACAAATATTCCACGATTTGCCACTATAAATGATTGATACAACAGTAAGAAAGAATGCAGGAACGTTGCCTTATATCTTTTCCATATGTGTGACGAAACAAAAAAATTGAATTCAACGGCTCGTTTACTCAGGGAGTCTCCCATGCAAGTACTAACCACGCCCGATTGTGCTTTACTTTAAATATTTGTCGGTCACCTGACCAGACAGCTGCATGAACTATTTGAAATAAAGTAGAATTAGCGGCTACTTCATGTTTTTGAATGTTCTAAAATCGATATTGCTGAACAAGTGCTTTCTATATTTGACCTATGACCTCTAAATACCTTTAGGAACACTCCGGTAATTTAACTGCAAATCACGAACTATTTATTCACATTTTCGAATTTGTAACTATGGCATCTTTTAATATGTTATCACAGGTAACCATTAGGAATGAAACTACCAACTTTGCAATCGCTTTTCACTACTTTGTAAGCAGTTTGTTGTCGATTTTTCGGTTGGCTGTTATGATAATCTGCTTACATATGAGGCATTCTCGGAACATTTACTTAATATTTTCGAAATTCAATGCGGGGTTGTCATGACAATGACTTAGGTTAAATATACAAGCAACTCCGCCAACATTTCCATCGTTTTTATACTTTGCACGCTGTTTTCTAGCATTTTACAGTCAGCTCATGTCAACATATATAGGCTGATTTCAACTGGCTTTTATTCACGTTTTCTACTTTACAACTGCGCGTTTCTGTATGCCAATAACTTTAGTCATATATACAAATACACCTACCAACTTTGAAATAGCTTTGCACAACTTTGCAATCACTTTGAACAACTTTGTACGGTGTGTTGACAGCTTAAAACCCACTACGTGCCGACAGCATCAACAACATGTTCTAGAAAATTAGAAGGAATTTGAAAACTTTCCATTAATTGAAAAAAGTTACAAATATTCCACGATTTGCGACTATAAATGATTGATACAACAGTAAGAAAGAATGCAGGAACGTTGCCTTATATCTTTTCCATATGTGTGACGAAACAAAAAAATTGAATTCAACGGCTCGTTTACTCAGGGAGTCGCCCATGCAAGTACTAAACACGAACAATTGTGCTTTACTTTAAATATTTGTCGGTCACCTGACCAGACAGCTGCATGAATTATTTGACATAAAGTAGAATTAGCGGCTACTTCATGTTTTTGAATGTTCTAAAATCGATATTGCTGAACAAGTGCTTTTTATATTTGACCTATGACCTCTAAATACCTTTAGGAACACTCCGGTAATTTAACTGCAAATCACGAACTATTTATTCACATTTTCGAATTTGTAACTATGGCATCTTTTAATATGTTATCACAGGTAACCATTAGGAATGAAACTACCAACTTTGCAATCGCTTTTCATACTTTGTAAGCAGTTTGTTGTCGATTTTTCGGTTGGCTGTTACGATAATCTGCTTATATATGAGGTATTCTCGGAACATTTACTTAATATTTTCGAAATTTAACTGCGGGGTTGTCATGACAATGACTAAGGTTAAATATACAAGCACTCCGCCAACATTTCTTACGTTTTTTATACTTTGCACGCTGTTTTCTAGCATTTTACAGTCAGCTCATATCAACATATATAGGCTGCTTTCAACTGGCTTTTAGTCAAGTCTTCGACTTTACAACTGCGCGTTTCTGTATGCCAATAACTTAGGTCATATATACAAATACATCTACCAACTTTGAAACAGATTTGCACGACTTTGCAATCATTTTGAACAACTTTGTACGGTGTGTTGACAGCTTAAAACCCACTACGTGCCGACAGCATCAACAACATGTTCTAGAAAATTAGAAGGAATTTGAAAACTTTCCATTAATTGCAAAAAGTTACAAATATTCCACGATTTGCCACTATAAATTATTGACACAACAGTAAGAAAGAATGCAGGAACGTTGCCTTATATCTTTTCCATATGTGTGACGAAACAAAAAAATTAAATTCAACAGCTCGTTTACTCAGGGAGTTTCCCATGCAAGTACTAACCACGCCTGACTGTGCTTTACTCTAAATATGTGTCAGTCACCTGACCAGACAGCTGCATGGATTATTTAAAATTAAGTAGAATTAGCGGCTATTTTATGTTTTTGAAGGTTTTAAAATCGATATTGCTGAACAAGTCCCTTCTATATTTGACCTATGACCTCTAAATACATTTAGTATCACTGCGGTAATTTAAATGCAAATCACGAACTATTTATTCACATTTTTGAATTCGTAACTGTGGCATCTTTTAATATGTTATCACAGGTAACCATTACTAATGAAACAACCAACTTTGCAATCGCTTTTCACTACTTTGTAAGCAGTTCGTTGTCAATGTTTCGGTTGGCTGTTATGATAATCTGCTTATATATAAGGTATTCTCGGAACATTTACTTAATGTTTTCGAAATTTAACTGCGGGGTTGTCATGACAATGACTTAGGTTAAATATACAAGCAACTCCGCCAACATTTCCATCGTTTTTATACTTTGCACGCTGTTTTCTAGCATTTTACAGTCAGCTCATGTCAACATATATAGGCTGCTTTCAACTGGCTTTTATTCACGTTTTCGACTTTACAACTGCGCGTTTCTGTATGCCAATAACTTTAGTCATATATACAAATACATCTACCAACTTTGAAATAGCTTTGCACAACTTTGCAATCACTTTGAACAACTTTGTACGGTGTGTTGACAGCTTAAAACCCACTACGTGCCGACAGCATCAACAACATGTTCTAGAAAATTAGAAGGAATTTGAAAACTTTCCATTAATTGCAAAAAGTTACAAATATTCCACGATTTGCCACTATAAATGATTGATACAACAGTAAGAAAGAATGCAGGAACGTTGTCTTATATCTTTTCCATATGTGTGACGAAACAAAAAAATTTAATTCAACGGCTCGTTTACCCAGGGAGTCTCCCATGCAAGTACTAACCACGCCCGATTGTGCTTTACTTTAAATATTTGTCGGTCACCTGACCAGACAGCTGCATGAATTATTTGAAACAAAAGTAGAATTAGCGGCTACCTCATGTTTTTGAATGTTCTAAAATCGATATTGCTGAACAAGTGCTTCCTATATTTGACCTATGACCTCTAAATACCTTTAGGAACACTCCGGTAATTTAACTGCAAATCACGAACTATTTATTCACATTTTCGAATTTGTAACTATGGCATCTTTTAATATGTTATCACAGGTAACCATTAGGAATGAAACTACCAACTTTGCAATCGCTTTTCACTACTTTGTAAGCAGTTTGTTGTCGATTTTTCGGTTGGCTGTTATGATAATCTGCTTATATATGAGGCATTCTCGGAACATTTACTTAATATTTTCGAAATTCAACTGCGGGGTTGTCATGACAATGACTTAGGTTAAATATACAAGCAACTCCGCCAACATTTCCATCGTTTTTATACTTTGCACGCTGTTTTCTAGCATTTTACAGTCAGCTCATGTCAACATATATAGGCTGCTTTCAACTGGCTTTTATTCACGTTTTCGACTTTACAACTGCGCGTTTCTGTATGCCAATAACTTTAGTCATATATACAAATACACCTACCAACTTTGAAATAGCTTTGCACAACTTTGCAATCACTTTGAACAACTTTGTACGGTGTGTTGACAGCTTAAAACCCACTACGTGCCGACAGCATCAACAACATGTTCTAGAAAATTAGAAGGAATTTGAAAACTTTCCATTAATTGCAAAAAGTTACAAATATTCCACGATTTGCCACTATAAATGATTGATACAACAGTAAGAAAGAATGCAGGAACGTTGCCTTATATCTTTTCCATATGTGTGACGAAACAAAAAAATTGAATTCAACGGCTCGTTTACTCAGGGAGTCTCCCATGCAAGTACTAACCACGCCCGATTGTGCTTTACTTTAAATATTTGTCGGTCACCTGACCAGACAGCTGCATGAATTATTTGAAATAAAGTAGAATTAGCGGCTACTTCATGTTTTTGAATGTTCTAAAATCGATATTGCTGAACAAGTGCTTTCTATATTTGACCTATGTCCTCTAAATGCCTTTAGGAACACTCCGGTAATTTAACTGCAAATCACGAACTATTTATTCACATTTTCGAATTTGTAACTATGGCATCTTTTAATATGTTATCACAGGTAACCATTAGGAATGAAACTACCAACTTTGCAATCGCTTTTCACTACTTTGTAAGCAGTTTGTTGTCGATTTTTTGGTTGGCTGTTATGATAATCTGCTTATATATGAGGCATTCTCGGAACATTTACTTAATATTTTCGAAATTCAACTGCGGGGTTGTCATGACAATGACTTAGGTTAAATATACAAGCAACTCCGCCAACATTTCCATCGTTTTTATACTTTGCACGCTGTTTTCTAGCATTTTACAGTCAGCTCATGTCAACATATATAGGCTGCTTTCAACTGGCTTTTATTCACGTTTTCGACTTTACAACTGCGCGTTTCTGTATGCCAATAACTTTAGTCATATATACAAATACATCTACCAACTTTGAAATAGCTTTGCACAACTTTGCAATCACTTTGAACAACTTTGTACGGTGTGTTGACAGCTTAAAACCCACTACGTGCCGACAGCATCAACAACATGTTCTAGAAAATTAGAAGGAATTTGAAAACTTTCCATTAATTGCAAAAAGTTACAAATATTCCACGATTTGCCACTATAAATGATTGATACAACAGTAAGAAAGAATGCAGGAACGTTGTCTTATATCT
Source organism: Saccoglossus kowalevskii (assembly GCF_000003605.2). Lineage (NCBI taxonomy): Eukaryota > Metazoa > Hemichordata > Enteropneusta > Harrimaniidae > Saccoglossus > Saccoglossus kowalevskii. Next base: position 10,491 of record NW_003115444.1, on the reverse strand, counting down.
TTTCCATATGTGTGACGAAACAAAAAAATTGAATTCAACGGCTCGTTTACTCAGGGAGTCTCCCATGCAAGTACTAACCACGCCCGATTGTGCTTTACTTTAAATATTTGTCGGTCACCTGACCAGACAGCTGCATGAATTATTTGAAATAAAGTAGAATTAGCGGCTACTTCATGTTTTTGAATGTTCTAAAATCGATATTGCTGAACAAGTGCTTTCTATATTTGACCTATGACCTCTAAATACCTTTAGGAACACTCCGGTAATTTAACTGCAAATCACGAACTATTTATTCACATTTTCGAATTTGTAACTATGGCATCTTTTAATATGTTATCACAGGTAACCATTAGGAATGAAACTACCAACTTTGCAATCGCTTTTCACTACTTTGTAAGCAGTTTGTTGTCGATTTTTCGGTTGGCTGTTATGATAATCTGCTTACATATGAGGCATTCTCGGAACATTTACTTAATATTTTCGAAATTCAACTGCGGGGTTGTCATGACAATGACTTAGGTTAAATATACAAGCAACTCCGCCAACATTTCCATCGTTTTTATACTTTGCACGCTGTTTTCTAGCATTTTACAGTCAGCTCATGTCAACATATATAGGCTGATTTCAACTGGCTTTTATTCACGTTTTCGACTTTACAACTGCGCGTTTCTGTATGCCAATAACTTTAGTCATATATACAAATACACCTACCAAATTTGAAATAGCTTTGCACAACTTTGCAATCACTTTGAACAACTTTGTACGGTGTGTTGACAGCTTAAAACCCACTACGTGCCGACAGCATCAACAACATGTTCTAGAAAATTAGAAGGAATTTGAAAACTTTCCATTAATTGCAAAAAGTTACAAATATTCCACGATTTGCCACTATAAATGATTGATACAACAGTAAGAAAGAATGCAGGAACGTTGCCTTATATCTTTTCCATATGTGTGACGAAACAAAAAAAATGAATTCAACGGCTCGTTTACTCAGGGAGTCTCCCATGCAAGTACTAACCACGCCCGATTGTGCTTTACTTTAAATATTTGTCGGTCACCTGACCAGACAGCTGAATGAATTATTTGAAATAAAGAAGAATTAGCGGCTACCTCATGTTTTTGAATGTTCTAAAATCGATATTGTTGAACAAGTGCTTCCTATATTTGACCTATGACCTCTAAATACCTTTAGGAACACTCCGGTAATTTAACTGCAAATCACGAACTATTTATTCACATTTTCGAATTTGTAACTCTGGCATCTTTTAATATGTTATCACAGGTAACCATTAGGAATGAAACTACCAACTTTGCAATCGCTTTTCACTACTTTGTAAGCAGTTTGTTGTCGATTTTTCGGTTGGCTGTTATGATAATCTGCTTATATATGAGGCATTCTCGGAACATTTACTTAATATTTTCGAAATTCAACTGCGGGGTAGTCATGAAAATGACTTAGGTTAAATATACGAGCAACTCCGCCAACATTTCCATCGTTTTTATACTTTGCACGCTGTTTTCTAGCATTTTACAGTCAGCTCATGTCAACATATATAGGCTGCTTTCAACTGGCTTTTATTCATGTTTTCGACTTTACAACTGCGCGTTTCTGTATGCCAATAACTTTAGTCATATATACAAATACACCTACCAACTTTGAAATAGCTTTGCACAACTTTGCAATCACTTTGAACAACTTTGTACGGTGTGTTGACAGCTTAAAACCCACTACGTGCCGACAGCATCAACAACATGTTCTAGAAAATTAGAAGGAATTTGAAAACTTTCCATTAATTGCAAAAAGTTACAAATATTCCACGATTTGCCACTATAAATGATTGATACAACAGTAAGAAAGAATGCAGGAACGTTGCCTTATATCTTTTCCATATGTGTGACGAAACAAAAAAATTGAATTCAACGGCTCGTTTACTCAGGGAGTCTCCCATGCAAGTACTAACCACGCCCGATTGTGCTTTACTTTAAATATGTGTCGGTCACCTGACCAGACAGCTGCATGAATTATTTGAAATAAAGTAGAATTAGCGGCTACTTCATGTTTTTGAATGTTCTAAAATCGATATTGCTGAACAAGTGCTTTCTATATTTGACCTATGACCTCTAAATACCTTTAGGAACACTCCGGTAATTTAACTGCAAATCACGAACTATTTATTCACATTTTCGAATTTGTAACTATGGCATCTTTTAATATGTTATCACAGGTAACCATTAGGAATGAAACTACCAACTTTGCAATCGCTTTTCACTACTTTGTAAGCAGTTTGTTGTCGATTTTTCGGTTGGCTGTTATGATAATCTGCTTACATATGAGGCATTCTCGGAACATTTACTTAATATTTTCGAAATTCAACTGCGGGGTTGTCATGACAATGACTTAGGTTAAATATACAAGCAACTCCGCCAACATTTCCATCGTTTTTATACTTTGCACGCTGTTTTCTAGCATTTTACAGTCAGCTCATGTCAACATATATAGGCTGCTTTCAACTGGCTTTTATTCACGTTTTCGACTTTACAACTGCGCGTTTCTGTATACCAATAACTTTAGTCATATATACAAATACACCTACCAACTTTGAAATAGCTTTGCACAACTTTGCAATCACTTTGAACAACTTTGTACGGTGTGTTGACAGCTTAAAACCCACTACGTGCCGACAGCATCAACAACATATTTTAGAAAATTAGAAGGAATTTGAAAACTTTCCATTAATTGAAAAAAGTTACAAATATTCCACGATCTGCCACTATAAATGATTGTCACAACAGTAAGAAAGAATGCAGGAACGTTGCCTTATATCTTTTCCATATGTGTGACGAAACAAAAAAAAATAAATTCAACAGCTCGTTTACTCATGGACTCTCCCATGCAAGTACTAACCACGCCCGATTGTGCTTTACTTTAAATATTTGTCGGTCACCTGACCAGACAGATGCATGAATTACTTGAAATTAAGTAGAATTAGCGGCTACTTCATGTTTTTGAATGTTCTAAAATCGATATTGCTAAACAAGTGCTTTCTATATTTGACCTATGACCTCTAAATACCTTTAGGAACACTCCGGTAATTTAACTGCAAATCACGAACTATTTATTCACATTTTCGAATTTGTAACTATGGCATCTTTTAATATGTTATCACAGGTAACCATTAGGAATGAAACTACCAACTTTGCAATCGCTTTACACTACTTTGTAAGCAGTTTGTTGTCGATTTTTCGGTTGGCTGTTATGATAATCTGCTTATATATGAGGCATTCTCGGAACATTTACTTAATATTTTCGAAATTCAACTGCAGGGTTGTCATGACAATGACTTAGGTTAAATATACAAGAAACTCCGCCAACATTTCCATCGTTTTTTATACTTTGCACGCTGTTTTCCAGCATTTTACAGTCAGCTCATATCAACATATATAGGCAGCTTTCAACTGGCTTTTATTCAAGATTTCGACTTTACAACTGCGCGTTTCTGTATGCCAATAACTTAAGACATATATACAAATACACCTACCAACTTTGAAACAGATTTGAACGACTTTGCAATCACTTTGAACAACTTTGTACGGTGTGTTGACAGCTTAAAACCCACTACGTGCCGGCAGCATCAACAACATGTTCTAGAAAATTAGAAGGAATTTGATAAACTTTCCATTAATTGAAAAAAGTTACAAAAATTCCACGATTTTCCACTATAAATGATTGACATCACAGTAAGAAAGAATGCAGGAACGTTGCCTTATATCTTTTCCATATGTGTGACGAAACAAAAAAAATAAATTCAACAGCTCGTTTACTCAGGGAGTCTCCCATGCAAGTACTAATCACGCCCGATTGTGCTTTACTTTAAATATTTGTCGGTCACCTGACCTGACAGCTGCATGAATTATTCAAACTTAAGTAGAATTAGCGGCTACTTCATGTTTTTTAATGTTCTAAAATCGATATTGCTGAACAAGTGCTTTCTATATTTGACCTATGACCTCTAAATACCTTTAGGAACACTCCGGTAATTTAACTGCAAATCACGAACTATTTATTCACATTTTCGAATTTGTAACTATGGCATCTTTTAATATGTTATAACAGGAAACCACTAGGAATGAAACTACCAACTTTGCAATCGCTTTTCACTACTTTGTAAGCAGTTTGTTGTCGATTTTTCGGTTGGCTGTTATGATAATCTACTTATATATGAGGCATTTTCGGAACATTTACTTAATATTTTCGAAATTCAACTGCGGGGTTGTCATGACAATGACTAAGGTTAAATATTCAAGCAACTCCGCCAACATTTCTTTCGTTTTTAATACTTTGCACGCTGTTTTCTAGCATTTTACAGTCAGCTTATGTCAACATATATAGGCTGCTTTCAACTGGCTTTTATTCACGTTTTCGACTTTACAACTGCGCGTTTCTGTATGCCAATAACTTTAGTCATATTTACAAATACACCTACCAACTTTGAAATAGCTTTGCACAACTTTGCAATCACTTTGAACAAATTTGTACGGTGTGTTGACAGCTTAAAACCCACTACATGCCGACAGCATCAACAACATGTTCTAGAAAATTAGAAGGAATTTGAAAACTTTCCATTAATTGAAAAAAGTTACAAATATTCCACGATTTGCGACTATAAATGATTGATACAACAGTAAGAAAGAATGCAGGAACGTTGCCTTATATCTTTTCCATATGTGTGACGAAACAAAACAATTGAATTCAACGGCTCGTTTACTCAGGGAGTCGCCCAAGCAAGTACTAACCACGAACGATTGTGCTTTACTTTAAATATTTGTCGGTCACCTGACCAGACAGCTGCATGAATTATTTGAAATAAAGTAGAATTAGCGGCTACTTCATGTTTTTGAATGTTCTAAAATCGATATTGCTGAACAAGTGCTTTCTATATTTGACCTATGACCTCTAAATACCTTTAGGAACACTCCGGTAATTTAACTGCAAATCACGAACTATTTATTCACATTTTCGAATTTGTAACTATGGCATCTTTTAATATGTTATCACAGGTAACCATTAGGAATGAAACTACCAACTTTGCAATCGCTTTTCACTACTTTGTAAGCAGTTTGTTGTCGATTTTTCGGTTGGCTGTTATGATAATCTGCTTATATATGAGGCATTCTCGGAACATTTACTTAATATTTTCGAAATTCAACTGCGGGGTTGTCATGACAATGACTTAGGTTAAATATACAAGCAACTCCGCCAACATTTCCATCGTTTTTATACTTTGCACGCTGTTTTCTAGCATTTTACTGTCAGCTCATGTCAACATATATAGGCTGATTTCAACGGGCTTTTATTCACGTTTTCGACTTTACAACTGCGCGTTTCTGTATGCCAATAACTTTAGTCATATATACAAATACACCTACCAACTTTGAAATAGCTTTGCACAACTGTGCAATCACTTTGAACAACTTTGTACGGTGTGTTGACAGCTTAAAACCCACTACGTGCCGACAGCATCAACAACATGTTCTAGAAAATTTGAAGGAATTTGAAAACTTTCCATTAATTGCAAAAAGTTACAAATATTCCACGATTTTCCACTATAAATGATTGATACAACAGTAAGAAAGAATGCAGGAACGTTGCCTTATATCTTTTCCATATGTGTGACGAAACAAACAATTGAATTCAACGGCTCGTTTACTCAGGGAGTCTCCCATGCAAGTACTAACCCCGCCCGATTGTGCTTTACTTTAAATATTTGTTGGTCACCTGACCAGACAGCTGCATGAATTATTTGAATAAAGTAGAATTAGCGGCTACTTCATGTTTTTGAATGTTCTAAAATCGATATTGCTGAACAAGTGCTTTCTATATTTGACCTATGACCTCTAAATACCTTTAGGAACACTCCGGTAATTTAACTGCAAATCACGAACTATTTATTCACATTTTCGAATTTGTAACTATGGCATCTTTTAATATGTTATCACAGGTAACCATTAGGAATGAAACTACCAACTTTGCAATCGCTTTTCACTACTTTGTAAGCAGTTTGTTGTCGATTTTTCGGTTGGCTGTTATGATAATCTGCTTATATATGAGGCATTCTCGGAACATTTACTTAATATTTTCGAAATTCAACTGCGGGGTTGTCATGACAATGACTTAGGTTAAATATACAAGCAACTCCGCCAACATTTCCATCGTTTTTATACTTTGCACGCTGTTTTCTAGCATTTTACAGTCAGCTCATGTCAACATATATAGGCTGCTTTCAACTGGCTTTTATTCACGTTTTCGACTTTACAACTGCGCGTTTCTGTATGCCAATAACTTTAGTCATATATACAAATACACCTACCAACTTTGAAATAGCTTTGCACAACTTTGCAATCACTTTGAACAACTTTGTACGGTGTGTTGACAGCTTAAAACCCACTACGTGCCGACAGCATCAACAACATGTTCTAGAAAATTAGAAGGAATTTGAAAACTTTCCATTAATTGCAAAAAGTTACAAATATTCCACGATTTGCCACTATAAATGATTGATACAACAGTAAGAAAGAATGCAGGAACGTTGTCTTATATCTTTTCCATATGTGTGACGAAACAAAAAAATTTAATTAAACGGCTCGTTTACTCAGGGAGTCTCCCATGCAAGTACTAACCACGCCCGATTTTGCTTTACTTTAAATATTTGTCGGTCACCTGACCAGACAGCTGCATGAATTATTTGAAATAAAGTAGAATTAGCGGCTACCTCATGTTTTTGAATGTTCTAAAATCGATATTGCTGAACAAGTGCTTTCTATATTTGACTATGACCTCTAAATACCTTTAGGAACACTCCGGTAATTTAACTGCAAATCACGAACTATTTATTCACATTTTCGAATTTGTAACTCTGGCATCTTTTAATATGTTATCACAGGTAACCATTAGGAATGAAACTACCAACTTTGCAATCGCTTTTCACTACTTTGTAAGCAGTTTGTTGTCGATTTTTCGGTTAGCTGTTATGATAATCTGCTTATATATGAGGCATTCTCGGAACATTTACTTAATATTTTCGAAATTCAACTGCGGGGTAGTCATGAAAATGACTTAGGTTAAATATACGAGCAACTCCGCCAACATTTCCATCGTTTTTATACTTTGCACGCTGTTTTCTAGCATTTTACAGTCAGCTCATGTCAACATATATAGGCTGCTTTCAACTGGCTTTTATTCATGTTTTCGACTTTACAACTGCGCGTTTCTGTATGCCAATAACTTTAGTCATATATACAAATACACCTACCAACTTTGAAATAGCTTTGCACAACTTTGCAATCACTTTGAACAACTTTGTACGGTGTGTTGACAGCTTAAAACCCACTACGTGCCGATAGCATCAACAACATGTTCTAGAAAATTAGAAGGAATTTGAAAACTTTCCATTAATTGAAAAAAGTTAGAAATATTCCACGATTTGCCACTGTAAATGATTGATAAAACAGTAAGAAAGAATGCAGGAACGTTGCCTTATATCTTTTCCATATGTGTGACGAAACAAAAAAATTGAATTCAACAGCTCGTTTACACAGGGAGTCTCCCATGCAAGTACTAACCACGCCCGATTGTGCTTTACTTTAAATATTTGACGGTCACCTGACCAGACAGCTGCATGAATTATTTGAAATAAAGTAGAATTAGCGGCTACTTCATGTTTTTGAATGTTCTAAAATCGATATTGCTGAACAAGTGCTTTCTATATTTGACCTATGACCTCTAAATACCTTTAGGAACACTACGGTAATTTAACTGCAACTCACGAACTATTTATTCACATTTTCGAAATTGTAACTATGGCATCTTTTAATATGTTATCACAGGTAACCATTAGGAATGAAACTACCAACTTTGCAATCGCTTTTCACTACTTTGTAAGCAGTTTGTTGTCGATTTTTCGGTTGGCTGTTATGATAATCTGCTTATATATGAGGCATTCTCGGAACATTTACTTAATATTTTCGAAATTTAACTGCGGGGCTGTCATTACAATGACATAGGTTAAATATACAAGCAACTCCGCCAACATTTCCATCGTTTTTATACTTTGCACGCTGTTTTCTAACATTTTACAGTCAGCTCATGTCAACATGTATAGGCTGATTTCAACAGGCTTTTATTCACGTTTTCGACTTTACAACTGCGCGTTTCTGTATGCCAATAACTTTAGTCATATATACAAATACACCTACCAACTTTGAAATAGCTTTGCACAACTTTGCAATCACTTTGAACAACTTTGTACGGTGTGTTGACAGCTTAAAACCCACTACGTGCCGACAGCATCAACAACATGTTCTAGAAAATTAGAAGGAATTTGAAAACTTTCCATTAATTGCAAAAAGTTACAAATATTCCACGATTTGCCACTATAAATGATTGATACAACAGTAAGAAAGAATGCAGGAACGTTGCCTTATATCTTTTCCATATGTGTGACGAAAAAAAAAATTGAATTCAACGGCTCGTTTACTCAGGGAGTCTCCCATGCAAGTACTAACCACGCCCGATTGTGCTTTACTTTAAATATTTATCGGTCACCTGACCAGACAGCTGCATGAATTATTTGAAATAAAGTGGAATTAGCGGCTACTTCATGTTTTTGAATGTTCTAAAATCGATATTGCTGAACAAGTGCTTTCTATATTTGACCTATAACCTCTAAATACCTTTAGGAACACTCCGGTAATTTAACTGCAAATGACGAACTATTTATTCACATTTTCGAATTTGTAACTATGGCATCTTTTAATATGTTATCACAGGTAACCATTAGGAATGAAACTACCAACTTTGCAATCGCTTTCCACTACTTTGTAAGCAGTTTGTTGTCGATTTTTCGGTTGGCTGTTATGATAATCTGCTTATATATGAGGCATTCTCGGAACATTTACTTAATATTTTCGAAATTTAACTGCGGGGTTGTCATGACAATGACTTGGGTTAAATATACAAGCAATTCCGCCAACATTTCCATCGTTTTTATACTTTGCACGCTGTTTTCTAACATTTTACAGTCAGTTCATGTCAACATATATAGGCTGCTTTCAATTGGCTTTTATTCAAGTTTTCGACTTTACAACTGCGCGTTTCTGTATGCCAATAACTTTAGTCATATATACAAATACACCTACCAACTTTGAAATAGCTTTGCACAACTTTGCAATCACTTTGAACAACTTTGTACGTGTGTTGACAGCTTAAAACCAACTACGTGCCGATAGCATCAGCAACATGTCTAGAAAATTAGAAGGAATTGAAACTTTCCATTAATTGCAAAAAGTTACAAATATCACGATTTGCCACTATAAATGATTGATACAACAGTAAGAAAGAATGCAGGAACGTTGCTTTATATCTTTTCCATATGTGTGACGAAACAAAAAAATTGAATTCAACGGCTCGTTTACTCAGGGAGTCTCCCATGCAAGTACTAACCACGCCCGATTGTGCTTTACTTTAAATATTTGTCGGTCACCTGACCAGACAGCTGCATGAATTATTTGAAATAAAGTAGAATTAGCGGCTACTTCATGTTTTTGAATGTTCTAAAATCGATATTGCTGAACAAGTGCTTTCTATATTTGACCTATGACCTCTAAATACCTTTAGGAACACTCCGGTAATTTAACTGCAAATCACGAACTATTTATTCACATTTTCGAATTTGTAACTATGGCATCTTTTAATATGTTATCACAGGTAACCATTAGGAATGAAACTACCAACTTTGCAATCGCTTTTCACTACTTTGTAAGCAGTTTGTTGTCGATTTTTCGGTTGGCTGTTATGATAATCTGCTTATATATGAGGCATTCTCGGAACATTTACTTAATATTTTCGAAATTCAACTGCGGGGTTGTCATGACAATGACTTAGGTTAAATATACAAGCAACTCCGCCAACATTTCCATCGTTTTTATACTTTGCACGCTGTTTTCTAGCATTTTACAGTCAGCTCATGTCAACATATATAGGCTGATTTCAACTGGCTTTTATTCAAGATTTCTACTTTACAACTGCGCGTTTCTGTATGCCAATAACTTTAGTCATATATACAAATACACCTACCAACTTTGAAATAGCTTTGCACAACTTTGCAATCACTTTGAACAACTTTGTACGGTGTGTTGACAGCTTAAATCCCACTACGTGCCGATAGCATCAGCAACATGTTCTAGAAAATTAGAAGGAATTTGAAAACTTTCCATTAATTGAAAAAAAGTTACAAATATTCCATGATTTGCCACTATAAATGATTGATACAACAGTAAGAAAGAATGCAGGAACGTTGCCTTATATCTTTTCCATATGTGTGACGAAACAAAAAAATTGAATTCAACGGCTCGTTTACTCAGGGAGTCGCCCATGCAAGTACTAACCACGAACGATTGTGCTTTACTTTAAATATTTGTCGGTCACCTGAC
>NW_003115438.1:0-14127 GCF_000003605.2 Saccoglossus kowalevskii | reverse complement strand
GAAACAAGGCATCCAGGTCTCAGCAATTGTTCCAAGACATCCAGGTATCATTGCATGTCACAAGACATCCAGGTATCTTTGAGTGTGCCAAGACATCAAAGTATCATGGGGTGTACCAAGACATCCAGGTATCATTGACGGTCCCAAGCCATCCAGGTATCATCGATTGTTCCAAGACATCCAGGTATCATTGACTGTACCAAGACATCCAGGTATTATTGACTGTGCCAAGACATCCAGGTATCATTGACTGTGCCAAGACATCCAGGTATCATTGACTGTGCCAAGACATCCAGGTATCATTGACTGTACCAAGACATCCAGGTATCATTGACTGTGCCAAGATATCCAGGTGTCATTGACTGTGCCAAGACATCCAGATATCATTAACTGTACCAAGACATCCGGGTATCATTGACTATGCCAAGACATCCAGGTATCATTAACTGTACCAAGACATCCATGTATCATTGACTGTGCCAATCCATCCAGGTATCATTGACTGTACCAAGACATCCATGTATCATTGGCTGTGCCAATCCATCCAGGTATCATTGACTGTGCCAAGACATCCAGGTATCATTGACTGTGCCAAGACATCCAGGTATCATTAACTGTACAAAGAAATCCAGGTATCATTGACTGTGCCAAGATATCCAGGTGTCATTGACTGTGCCAAGACATCCAGATATCATTAACTGTACCAAGACATCCAGGTATCATTGACTGTGCCAAGACATCCAGGTATCATTGACTGTGCCAAGACATCAAGGTATCATTGACTGTGCCAAGACATCCAGGTATCATTGACTGTGCCAAGACATCCAGGTATCATTGACTGTACCAAGACATCCAGGTATCATTGACTGTGCCAAGACATCCAGGTATCATTGACTGTACCAAGACATCCAGGTATCATTGACTGTGCCAAGACATCCAGGTATCATTGACTGTGCCAAGACATCCAGGTATCATTAACTGTACAAAGAAATCCAGGTATCATTGACTGTGCCAAGATATCCAGGTGTCATTGACTGTGCCAAGACATCCAGATATCATTAACTGTACCAAGACATCCGGGTATCATTGACTATGCCAAGACATCCAGGTATCATTGACTGTGCCAAGACATCCAGGTATCATTGACTGTGCCAAGACATCCAGGTATCATTGACTGTACCAAGACATCCAGGTATCATTGACTGTGCCAAGACATCCAGGTATCATTGACTGTGCCTAGACATCCAGGTATCATTGACTGTGCCAAGACATCCAGGTATCATTGACTGTACCAAGACATCCAGGTATCATTGACTGTGCCAAGACATCCAGGTATCATTGACTGTACCAAGACATCCAGGTATCATTGACTGTACCAAGACATCAAGGTATCATTAACTGTACCAAGACATCAAGGTATCATTGACAGTGCCAAGACATCCAGGTATCATTGACTGTGCCAAGACATCCAGGTATCATTGACTGTGCCAAGACATCCAGGTATCATTGACTGTGCCAAGACATCCAGGTATCATTGACTGTGCCAAGACATCAAGGTATCATTGACTGTGCCAAGACATCCAGGTATCATTGACTGTGCCAAGACATCCAGCTATCATTGACTGTGCCAAGACATCCAGGTATCATTGACTGTCTCAAGACATCCAGATATCATTGACTGTGCCAAGACATCCAGGTATCATTGACTGTGCCAAGACATTAAGGTATCATTGACTGTGCCAAGACATCCGGGAATCATTGACTGTGCCAAGACATCCAGGTATCATTAACTGTACCAAGACATCCAGGTATCATTGACTGTGCCAAGACATCCAGGTATCATTGACTGTGCCAAGACATCCAGGTATCATTGACTGTGCCAAGACATCCAGGTATCATTGACTGTGCCAAGACATCCAGGTATCATTGACTGTGCCAAGACATCCAGGTATCATTCACTGTGCCAAGACATCCAGGTATCATTGACTGTACCAAGACATCCAGGTATCATTGACTGTGCCAAGACATCCAGGTATCATTGACTGTGCCAAGACATCCAGGTATCATTGACTGTGCCAAGACATCCAGGTATCATTGACTGTGCCAAGACATCCAGGTATCATTAACTGTACAAAGAAATCCAGGTATCATTGACTGTGCCAAGATATCCAGGTGTCATTGACTGTGCCAAGACATCCAGGTATCATTAATTGTACCAAGACATCCAGGTATCATTAACTGTGCCGAGACATCCAGGTATTATTGACTGTGCCAAAACATCCAGGTATCGTTTACTGTGCCAAGACATCAAGGTATCATTGACTGTGCCAAGACATCCAGGTATCATTGACTGTGCCAAGACATCCAGGTATCATTAACTGTACCAAGACATCCAGGTATCATTGACTTTGCCAAGACATCAAGGTATCATTGACTGTGCCAAGACATCCATGTATCATTGACTGTGCCAAGACATCCAGGTATCATTGACTGTACCAAGACATTCAGGTATCATTGACTGTGCCAAGACATCCAGATATCATTGACTGTGCCAAGACATCCAGATATCATTAACTGTACCAAGACATCCAGGTATCATTAACTGTACCAAGACATTCAGGTATCATTGACTGTGCCAAGACATCCAGGTATCCTTGACTGTACCAAGACATCCAGGTATCATTGACTGTACCAAGACATCAAGGTATCATTAACTGTACCAAGACATCAAGGTATCATTGACAGTGCCAAGACATCCAGGTATCATTGACTGTGCCAAGACATCCAGGTATCATTGACTGTGCCAAGACATCCAGGTATCATTGACTGTGCCAAGACATCAAGGTATCATTGACTGTGCCAAGACATCCAGGTATCATTGACTGTGCCAAGACATCCAGGTATCATTGACTGTGCCAAGACATCCAGGTATCATTGACTGTGCCAAGACATCCAGGTATCATTGACTGTGCCAAGACATCCAGGTATCATTAACTGTACAAAGAAATCCAGGTATCATTGACTGTGCCAAGATATCCAGGTGTCATTGACTGTGCCAAGACATCCAGATATCATTAACTGTACCAAGACATCCGGGTATCATTGACTATGCCAAGACATCCAGGTATCATTAACTGTACCAAGACATCCATGTATCATTGACTGTGCCAATCCATCCAGGTATCATTGACTGTACCAAGACATCCATGTATCATTGGCTGTGCCAATCCATCCAGGTATCATTGACTGTGCCAAGACATACAGGTATCATTGACTGTACCAAGACATCCAGGTATCATTGACTATGCAAAGACATCCAGGTATCATTGACTGTGCCAAGACATCCAGATATCATTGACTGTGCCAAGACATCCAGGTATCATTGACTGTGCCAAGACACCAAGGTATCATTAACTGTGCCAAGACATCCAGGTATCATTGACTGTACCAAGACATCCAGGTATCATTAACTGTGCCGAGACATCCAGGTATCATTGACTGTGCCAAAACATCCAGGTATCTTTTACTGTGCCAAGACATCCAGGTATCATTGACTGTGCCAAGACATCCAGGTATCATTGACTGTACCAAGACATCAAGGTATCATTGACCGTGCCAAGACATCAATGTATCATTGACTGTGCCAAGACATTCAGGTATCATTGACTGTGCCAAGACATCCAGGTATCATTGATGGTGCCAAGACATCCAGGTATCATTGACTGTGCCAAGACATCCATGTATCATTGACTGTGCCAAAACATCCAGGTATCGTTTACTGTGCCAAGACATCAATGTATCATTGACTGTGCCAAGACATCCAGGTATCATTGACTGTGCTAAGACATCCAGGTATCATTAACTGTACCAAGACATCCAGGTATCATTGACTGTGCCAAGACATCCAGGTATCATTAACTGTACCAAGACATCCAGGTATCATTGACTGTGCCAAGACATCCAGGTATCATTGACTGTGCCAAGACATTAAGGTATCATTGACTTTGCCAAGACATCCGGGTATCATTGACTGTGCCAAGACATCAAGGTATCATTGACAGTGCCAAGACATCCAGGTATCATTGACTGTGCCAAGACATCCAGGTATCATTGACTGTGCCAAGACATCCAGGTATCATTAACTGTACCAAGACATCCAGGTATCATTGACTGTGCCAATCCATCCAGGTATCATTAACTGTACCAAGACATCCAGGTATCATTGACTGTGCCAAGACATCCAGGTATCATTAACTGTACCAAGACATCCAGGTGTCATTGACTGTGCCAAGACATCCAGGTATCATTAACTGTACCAAGACATCCAGGTATCATTGACTGTGCCAAGACATCCAGGTATCATTGACTGTACCAAGACATCCATCTATCATTGACTGTGCCAAGACATCCAGGTATCATTGACTGTACCAAGACATCCAGGTATCATTGACTGTACCAAGACATCCAGGTATCATTGACTGTGCCAAGACATCCAGGTATCATTGACTGTGCCAAGACATCCAGGTATCATTGACTGTGCCAAGACATCCAGATATCATTGACTGTGCCAAGACATCCAGGTATCATTGACTGTGCCAAGACATCCAGGTACCATTGACTGTGCCAAGACATCCAGGTATCATTAACTGTACCAAGACATCCAGGTATCATTGACTGTGCCAAGACATCCAGGTATCATTAACTGTGCCAAGACATCCAGGTATCATTAACTGTGCCAAAACATCCAGGTATCATTAACTGTGCCGAGACATCCAGGTATCATTGACTGTGCCAAAACATTCAGGTGTCGTTTACTGTGCCAAGACATCAAGGTATCATTGACTGTGCCAAGACATCCAGGTATCATTGACTGTGCTAAGACATCCAGGTATCATTAACTGTACCAGGACATCCAGGTATCATTGACTGTGCCAAGACATCCAGGTATCATTGACTGTGCCAAGACATCCAGATATCGTTTACTGTGCCAAGACATCCAGGTATTATTGACTGTGCCAAGACATCCAGGTATCATTGACTGTGCCAAGACATCAAGGTATCATTGACTGTGCCAAGACATCCAGGTATCATTGACTGTGCCAAGACATCCAGGTATCATTGACTGTCCCAAGACATCCAGCTATCATTGACTGTGCCAAGACATCCAGCTATCATTGACTGTCCCAAGACATCCAGATATCATTGACTGTGCCATAACATCCAGGTATCATTGACTGTGCCAAGACATCCAGGTATCATTGACTGTACCAAGACATCCAGGTATCATTGACTGTGCCAAGACATCCAGGTATCATTGACTGTGCCAAGACATCCAGGTATCATTGACTGTACCAAGACATCCAGGTATCATTGACTGAGCCAAGACATCCAGGTATCATTGACTGTGCCAAGACATCCAGGTATCATTGACTGTGCCAAGACATCCAGGTATCATTGACTGTGCCAAGACATCCAGGTATCATTGACTGTGCCAAGACATCCAGGTATCATTGACTGTGCCAAGACATCCAGGTATCATTGACTGTGCCAAGACATCCAGGTATCATTGACTGTGCCAAGACATCCAGGTATCATTGACTGTGCCAAGACATCCAGGTATCATTGACTGTGCCAAGACATCCAGGTATCATTGACTGTGCCAAGACATCCAGGTATCATTAACTGTGCCAAGACATCCAGGTATCATTGACTGTGCCAAGACATCCAGGTATCATTGACTGTACCAAGACATCCAGGTATCATTGACTGTGCCAAGACATCCAGGTATCATTGACTGTGCCAAGACATCCAGGTATCATTGACTGTGCCAAGACATCAAGGTATCATTAACTGTACCAAGACATCCAGGTATCATTAACTGTACCAAGACATCAAGGTATCATTGACTGTGCCAAGACATCAAGGTATCATTGACTGTGCCAAGACATCTAGGTATCATTGACTGTGCCAAGACATCAAGGTATCATTAACTGTACCAAGACATCCAGGTATCTTTGACTGTGCCAAGACATCCAGGTATCATTGACTGTACCAAGACATCCAGGTATCATTGACTGTACCAAGACATCAAGGTATCATTAACTGTACCAAGACATCAAGGTATCATTGACAGTGCCAAGACATCCAGGTATCATTGACTGTGCCAAGACATCCAGGTATCATTGACTGTGCCAAGACATCCAGGTATCATTGACTGTGCCAAGACATCAAGGTATCATTGACTGTGCCAAGACATCCAGGTATCATTGACTGTGCTAAGACATCCAGGTATCATTGACTGTGCCAAGTCATCCAGGTATCATTGACTGTGCCAAGACATCCAGGTATCATTGACTGTGCCAAGACATCCAGGTATCATTAACTGTACAAAGTAATCCAGGTATCATTGACTGTCTCAAGACATCCAGATATCATTGACTGTGCCAAGACATCCAGGTATCATTGACTGTGCCAAGACATTAAGGTATCATTGACTGTGCCAAAACATCCAGGTATCGTTTACTGTGCCAAGACATCAATGTATCATTGACTGTGCCAAGACATCCAGGTATCATTGACTGTGCCAAGACATCCAGGTATCATTAACTGTACCAAGACATTCAGGTATCATTGACTGTGCCAAGACATCAAGGTATCATTGACTGTGCCAAGACATCCAGGTATCATTGACTGTGCCAAGACATCCAGGTATCATTGACTTTGCCAAGACATCCAGGTATCATTAACTGTACCAAGACATCCAGGTATCTTTGACTGTGCCAAGACATCCAGGTATCATTGACTGTACCAAGACATCCAGGTATCATTGACTGTGCCAATCCATCCAGGTATCATTAACTGTACCAAGACATCCAGGTATCATTGACTGTGCCAAGACATCCAGGTATCATTAACTGTACCAAGACATCCAGGTACATTGACTATGCCAAGACATCCAGGTATCATTAACTGTACCAAGACATCCAGGTATCATTGACTGTGCCAAGACATCAAGGTATCATTGACTGTGCCAAGACATCTAGGTATCATTGACTGTGACAAGACATCCAGGTATCATTGACTGTGCCAAGACATCCAGGTATCATTGACTGTGCCAAGACATCCAGGTATCATTGACTGTGCCAAAACATCCAGGTATCATTGACATGTGACAATCCATACAGGTATCATTAGGCGTACCAAGACATACAGGTATCATTGACTGTATCAAGACATCCAGGTATCATTAACTGTAACAAGACATACAGGTATCATTGATTGTGCCAAGACATTCAGGTATCATTAAATGTACCAAGACATCCAGGTATCATTGACTGTGCCAAGACATCAAGGTATCATTGACTGTGCCAAGACATCCAGGTATCATTGACTGTGCCAAGACATCCAGGTATCATTGACTGTACCCAGACATCCAGGTATCATTGACTGTGCCAAGACATCCAGGTATCATTGACTGTACCCAGACATCCAGGTATCATTGACTGTGCCAAGACATCAAGGTATCATTGACTGTGCCAAGACATCCAGGTATCATTAACTGTACCAAGACATCCAGGTATCATTGACTGTGCCAAGACATCAAGGTATCATTGACTGTGCCAAGACATCCAGATATCATTGACTGTGCCAAGACATCCAGGTGTCATTGACTGTGCCAAGACATCAAGGTATCATTAACTGTGCCAAGACATCCAGGTATCATTTACTGTGCCAAGACATCAATGTATCATTGACTGTGCCAAAACATCCAGGTATCATTGACTTTGCTAAGACATCCAGGTATCATTAACTGTACCAAGACATCCAGGTATCATTGACTGTACCAAGACATCCAGGCATCATTAACTGTACCAAGACATCCAGGTATCATTGACTGTGCCAAGACATCCAGGTATCATTGACTGTGCCAAGACATCCAGGTATCATTAACTGTACCAAGACATCCAGGTATCATTGACTGTGCCAAGACATCAAGGTATCATTGATCGTGCCAAGACATCCAGATATCATTGACTGTGCCAAGACATCCAGGTATCATTGACTGTGCCAAGACATCAAGGTATCATTGACTGTGCCAAGACATCCAGGTATCATTGACTGTGCCAAGACATCCAGGTATCATTGACTGTACCAAGACATCCAGGTATCATTGACTGTGCCAAGACATCAAGGTATCATTGACTGTGCCTAAGACATCCAGGTATCATTGACTGTGCCAAGACATCCAGGTATCATTGACTGTGCCAAGACATCCAGGTATCGTTTACTGTGCCAAGACATCCAGGTATTATTGACTGTGCCAAGACATCCAGTTATCATTGACTGTACCAAGACATCCAGGTATCATTGACTGTACCAAGACATCCAGGTATCATTGACTGTACCAAGACATCCAGGTATCATTGACTGTGCCAAGACATCCAGGTATCATTGACTGTGCCAAGACATCCAGGTATCATTGACTGTGCCAAGACATCCAGGTATCATTAACTGTACCAAGACATCCAGGTATCTTTGACTGTGCCAAGACATCCAGGTATCATTGACTGTACCAAGACATCCAGGTATCATTGACTGTACCAAGACATCAGGGTATCATTAACTGTACCAAGACATCAAGGTATCATTGACTGTGCCAAGACATCCAGGTATCATTGACTGTGCCAAGACATCCAGGTATCATTGACTGTGCCAAGACATCCAGGTATCATTAACTGTACCAAGACATCCAGGTATCATTGACTGTGCCAAGACATCAAGGTATCATTGACCGTGCCAAGACATCAAGGTATCATTGACTGTGCCAAGACATTCAGGTATCATTGACTGTGCCAAGACATCCAGGTATCATTGATGGTGCCAAGACATCCAGGTATCATTGACTGTGCCAAGACATCAAGGTATCATTGACTGTGCCAAGACATCCAGATATCATTGACTTTGCCAAGACATCCATGTATCATTGACTGTGCCAATCCATCCAGGTATCATTGACTGTGCCAAGACATCCATCTATCATTGACTGTGCCAATCCATCCAGGTATCATTGACTGTACCAAGACATCCAGGTGTCATTGACTGTGCCAATCCATCCAGGTATCATTAACTGTACCAAGACATCCAGGTATCATTGACTGTGCCAAGACATCCAGGTATCATTAACTGTACCAAGACATCCAGGTATCATTGACTGTGCCAAGACATCCAGGTATCATTAACTGTACCAAGACATCCAGGTATCATTGACTGTGCCAAGACATCAAGGTATCATTGACTGTGCCAAGACATCCAGGTATCATTGACTGTGCCAAGACATCCAGGTATCATTGACTGTACCAAGACATCCAGGTATCATTGACTGTGCCAAGACATCAAGGTATCATTGACTGTGCCAAGACATCCAGGTATCATTAACTGTACCAAGACATCCAGGTATCATTGACTATGCAAAGACATCAAGGTATCATTGACTGTGCCAAGACATCCAGATATCATTGACTGTGCCAAGACATCCAGGTATCATTGACTGTGCCAAGACACCAAGGTATCATTAACTGTGCCAAGACATCCAGGTATCATTAACTGTACCAAGACATCCATGTATCATTGACTGTGCCAATCCATCCAGGTATCATTGACTGTACCAAGACATCCATGTATTATTGGCTGTGCCAATCCATCCAGGTATCATTGACTGTGCCAAGACATCCAGATATCATTGACTGTGCCAAGACATCCAGGTATCATTGACTGTGCCAAGACATCAAGGTATCATTGACCGTGCCAAGACATCAAGGTATCATTGACTGTGCCAAGACATTCAGGTATCATTGACTGTGCCAAGACATCCAGGTATCATTGATGGTGCCAAGACATCCAGGTATCATTGACTGTGCCAAGACATCAAGGTATCATTGACTGTGCCAAGACATCCAGGTATCATTGACTGTGCCAAGACATCCAGGTATCATTGACTGTGCCAAGACATCCAGGTATCATTAACTGTACCAAGACATCCAGGTATCATTGACTGTGCCAAGACATCAAGGTATCATTGACCGTGCCAAGACATCAAGGTATCATTGACTGTGCCAAGACATTCAGGTATCATTGACTGTGCCAAGACATCCAGGTATCATTGACTGTACCAAGACATCCAGGTATCATTGACTGTGCCAAGACATCCAGGTATCATTGACTGTGCCAAGACATCCAGGTATCATTAACTGTACAAAGAAATCCAGGTATCATTGACTGTGCCAAGATATCCAGGTGTCATTGACTGTGCCAAGACATCCAGATATCATTAACTGCACCAAGACATCCGGGTATCATTGACTATGCCAAGACATCCAGGTATCATTAACTGTACCAAGACATCCATGTATCATTGACTGTACCAAGACATCCATGTATCATTGGCTGTGCCAATCCATCCAGGTATCATTGACTGTGCCAAGACATACAGATATCATTGACTGTGCCAAGACATCAATGTATCATTGACTGTGCCAAGACATTCAGGTATCATTGACTGTGCCAAGACATCAAGGTATCATTGACTGTACCAAGACATCCAGGTATCATTGACTGTGCCAAGACATCAAGGTATCATTGACTGTGCCAAGACATCCAGGTATCATTGACTGTGCCAAGACATCCAGGTATCATTGACTGTGCCAAGACATCCAGGTATCATTGACTGTGCCAAGACATCCAGGTATCATTGACTGTGCCAAGACATCCAGGTATCATTGACTGTGCCAAGACATCCAGGTATCATTGACTGTGCCAAGACATCCAGGTATCATTGACTGTGCCAAGACATCAAGGTATCATTGACTGTGCCAAGACATCCAGGTATCATTGACTGTGCCAAGACATCCAGGTATCATTGACTGTACCAAGACATCCAGGTATCATTGACTGTGCCAAGATATCCAGGTATCATTGACTGTGCCAAGACATCCAGGTATCATTGACTGTGCCAAGACATCCGGGTATCATTGACTATGCCAAGACATCCAGGTATCATTAACTGTGCCAAGACATCCAGGTATCATTGACTGTGCCAAGACATCCAGGTATCATTGACTGTGCCAAGACATCAAGGTATCATTGACTGTACCAAGACATCCAGGTATCATTGACTGTGCCAAGAGATCCAGGTATCATTAACTGTGCCAAGACATCCAGCTATCATTAACTGTACCAAGACATCCAGGTATCATTAACTGTACCACGTCATCCAGGTATCATTGACTGTGCCAAGACATCAAGGTACCATTGACTGTGCCAAGACATCCAGCTATAATTAACTGTACCAAGACATCCAGGTATTATTGACTGTGCCAAGACATCAAGGTATCATTGACTGTGCCAAGACATCCAGATATCATTGACTGTGCCAAGACATCCAGGTATCATTGACTGTGCCAAGACATCCAGGTATCATTAACTGTACCAAGACATCTAGGTATCATTGACTGTGCCAAGACATCCAGGTATCATTGACTGTGCCAAGACATCCAGATATCATTGACTGTGCCAAGACATCCAGGTATCATTGACTGTACCAAGACATCCAGGTATCATTGACTGTGCCAAGACATCCAGGTATCATTAACTGTACAAAGAAATCCAGGTATCATTGACTGTGCCAAGATATCCAGGTGTCATTGACTGTGCCAAGACATCCAGATATCATTAACTGTACCAAGACATCCAGGTATCATTGACTGTGCCAAGACATCCAGGTATTATTGACTGTGCCAAGACATCAAGGTATCATTGACTGTGCCAAGACATCCAGGTATCATTGACTGTGCCAAGACATCCAGGTATCATTGACTGTACCAAGACATCCAGGTATCATTGACTGTGCCAAGACATCCAGGTATCATTGACTGTGCCAAGACATCCAGGTATCATTAACTGTACAAAGAAATCCAGGTATCATTGACTGTGCCAAGATATCCAGGTGTCATTGACTGTGCCAAGACATCCAGATATCATTAACTGTACCAAGACATCCGGGTATCATTGACTATGCCAAGACATCCAGGTATCATTAACTGTACCAAGACATCCATGTATCATTGACTGTGCCAAGATATCCAGGTATCATTGACTGTACCAAGACATCCATGTATCATTGGCTGTGCCAATCCATCCAGGTATCATTGACTGTGCCAAGACATACAGATATCATTGACTGTGCCAAGACATCCAGGTATCATTGACTGTGCCAAGACATCCAGGTATCATTGACTGTGCCAAGACATCCAGGTATCATTAACTGTACCAAGACATCCAGGTATCATTGACTGTGCCAGGACATCAAGGTATCATTGACTGTGCCAAGACATCCAGCTATCATTGACTGTCCCAAGACATCCAGATATCATTGACTGTGCCATGACATCCAGGTATCATTGACTGTGCCAAGACATCCAGGTATCATTGACTGTACCAAGACATCCAGGTATCATTGACTGTGCCAATCCATCCAGGTATCATTGACTGTGCCAAGACATCCAGGTATCATTGACTGTGCCAAGACATCCAGGTATCATTAACTGTACCAAGACATCCAGGTATCATTAACTGTACCAAGACATCCATGTATCATTGACTGTGCCAAGACATCCAGGTATCATTGACTGTGCCAAGACATCCAGATATCATTGACTGTGCCAAGACATCCAGGTATCATTGACTGTACCAAGACACCAAGGTATCATTAACTGTGCCAAGACATCCAGGTATCATTGAATGTGCCAAGACATCCAGGTATCATTAACTGTGCCAAGACATCCAGGTATCATTGATTGTGCCAAGACATCCAGGTATCATTAACTGTGCCAAGACATCCAGGTATCATTGACTGTGCCAAGACATCAAGGTATCATTGACTGTGCCAAGACATCAAGGTATCATTGACTGTGCCAAGACATCCAGGTATCATTGACTGTACCAAGACATCCAGGTATCATTGATGGTGCCAAGACATCCAGGTATCATTAACTGTACCAAGACATCCAGGTATCATTGACTGTGCCAAGACATCCAGGTATCATTAACTGTACCAAGTCATCCAATTATCATTGACTGTGCCAAGACATCAAGGTACCATTGACTGTGCCAAGACATCCAGGTATCATTAACTGTACCAAGACATCCAAGTATCATTGACTGTGCCTAGACATCAAGGTATCATTGACTGTGCCAAGACATCCAGATATCATTGACTGTGCCAAGACATCCAGGTATCATTAACTGTGCCAAGACATCCAGGTATCATTAATTGTACCAAGACATCCAGGTATCATTAACTGTGCCGAGACATCCAGGTATTATTGACTGTGCCAAGACATTCAGGTATCATGTACTGTGCCAAGACATCCAGGTCTCATTGCATGTGCCAAGACATTCAGGTATCATTAGGCGTACCAGGACATCCAGGTATCATTAAGTGTACCAAGACATCCAGGTATCATTAACTGTACCAAGACATCCAGGTATCATTGACTGTGCCAAGACATCCAGGTATCATTAACAGTACCAAGACATCCAGGTATCATTGACTGTGCCAAGACATCAAGGTATCATTGACTGTGCCAAGACATCCAGGTATCATTAACTGTACCAAGACATCCAGGTATCATTGACTGTGCCAAGACATCCAGGTATCATTGACTGTGCCAAGACATCCAGGTATCATTGACTGTGCCAAGACATCCAGGTATCATTGACTGTGCCAAGACATCCAGGTATCATTGACTGTGCCAAGACATCCAGGTATCATTAACTGTACCAAGACATCCAGGTATCATTGACTGTGCCAAGACATCCAGGTATCATTGACTGTGCCAAGACATCCAGATATCATTGACTGTGCCAAGACATCCAGGTATCATTGACTGTGCCAAGACATCCAGGTATCATTGACTGTGCCAAGACATCCAGCTATCATTGACTGTGCCAAGACATCCAGGTATCATTGACTGTACCAAGACATCCGGGTATCATTGACTGTACCAAGACATCCAGGTATCATTGACTGTACCCAGACATCCAGGTATCATTGATTGTGCCGAAACCTCC
>NW_003115393.1:0-14777 GCF_000003605.2 Saccoglossus kowalevskii | reverse complement strand
CTTACGCAATTTGAAATATGCTCGATCTGGCGACTATTTCATGTTTGACACTGTTTTAAACCTGATAGCGTTTGTACGAGTAACTTCTTGAATTGACCTATGCCCTCTACATGCTGCGAATAATAGTGCGCTACTTTAACGGCAATTTACGAAATATTGTTTTACGTTTTCGAACTTTTGACTATGGAACCCGTCAATATAATATCATATGTAACATTCCCAAACGAATCTACAAACTTTGCAATCGTTTTTCAAAACTTTGCAAGCAGTTTGTCTTCGATTTTCGGTTTGCAGTTGCCATAATCTGCTTATATATCTGGCATTTTCTTGACTATTACTTAATGTTTTCGAAATTTAATTGCGGGGTTGGCATTCCAATGACTTATTTTAAATATACATTTAACTCCGCCAAAGTTTCGCACGCTTTTACCAACTTTGCATGCTGTTTTCTATCAGTTTTACGGTCAGTCAGCTCATGTGATACTCTGCTTATATAGGCTGTTTTCATCTCGCTTTTAGTCATTTATTTGACTTTACAACTGCGGGTTTCTATATGCCAACAAGTTAGGTCAAGCATACAAATGTATCTACAAACTTTCCAATCACTTTGCACAACTTTGCGTTCACTTTGTACGAAATTTCACGCTACGTTAACAGGTCAAACCCCACTATGTGCCAACATCATCACCAACTTGACCTCCAAAAATAATAGAGAAATTGGAAAAATGTTCAGGAACTTGAAAACATGCCTAAATTTCCATGTTTTTCTACTAAATAATTTACATCACAGTGAAAAAAGATGCACGAACATTGTCTCATATGTTTGATATGGAGGTGATGAAACCAAAAAAAAATTCCCTGGCTGGTGGGGTCAGGCAGTCTCCCATGCAAGAACTAACCAGGGCCGACTGAGCTGGACTTTAAACGTTGTCTCTTCACCTACCCACAGGCTGCTTACGCAATTTGAAATATACTTGAATTGGCGAGTATTTCATGTTTGACACTGTTTTAAACTTGATAGCGTTTGTACGAGTAACTTCTTGAATTGACCTATGACCTCTACAGGCTGCGAATAATAGTACGCTACTTTAACGGCAATTTACGAAATATTGTTTTACGTTTTCGAACTTTTGACTATGGAACCCGTCAATATAATATCATATGTAACATTCCCAAACGAATCTACAATCTTTGCAATCGTTTTTCAAAACTTTGCAAGCAGTTTGTCTTCGATTTGCGGTTTGCAGTGGCCATAATCTGCTAATATATCTGGCATTTTCCAGACAATTACTTAATATTTTCGAAATTTAACTGCGTGGTTGGCATTCCAATGACTTAGGTTAAATATACATGTAACTCCGCCAAAAATTCGAACACTTTTACCAAATTTGCATGCTGTTTTCTATCATTTATACGGCCAGTCAGCTCATGTGATACTCTGCTTATATAGGCTGTTTTCATCTCGCTTTTATTCATTTATTGACTTTACAACTGCGGGTTTCTATATGCCAACAAGTTAGGTCAGCATACAAATATATCTACAAACTTTCCAATCACTTTGCACAACTTTGCGTTCACTTTGTACGACTTTTCACGGTTCGTTAACAGGTCAAACCCCACTATGTGCCGACATCATCACCAACTTGATCTCCAAAAATAATAGAGAAATTGGAAAAATGTTCATGAACTTGAAAACATGCCTAAATTTCCATGTTTTTCTACTAAAAATAATTGACATTACAGTGAAAAAAAGATGCACGAACGTTGTCTCATATGTTTGATATGTATGTGATGAAACCAACAAAAAATACCCTAGCTGGTTTTCTCAGCAGTCTCCCATGCAAGAACTAACCATGCCCGATTGAGCTTGACTTTAAACTTTGTCTCCTCACCTACCAACACTACTGGTTACGCAATTTGAAATATACTCGATCTGGCGACTATTTCATGTTTGACACTGTTTTAACCTGATAGCGTTTGTACGAGTAACTTCTGAATTGACCTATGACCTCTACATGCTGCGAATAATAGTTCGCTACTTTAACGGCAATTTACGAAATATTGTTTTACGTTTTCTAACTTTGACTGTGGAACCCGTCATAATATCATATGTAACATTCCCAAACGAATCTACAAACTATGCAATCGTTTTTCAAATCTTTGCAAGCAGTTTGTCTTCGATTTGCGGTTTGCAGTTGCGATAATCTGCTTATATATCTGGCATTTTCCAGACAATTACTTAATGTTTTCGAAATTTAACTGCGGGGTTGGCATTCCAATGACTTTGGTTAAATATACGTATAACTCCGCCAACGTTTCGAACACTTTTACCAACTTTGCATGCTGTTTTCTATTATTTCTACGGCCAGTCTGCTCATGTGATACTCTGCTTATATAGGCTGTTTTCATCTCGCTTTTATTCATTTATTTGACTTTACAACTGCGGGTTTCTATATACCAACAAGTTAGGTCAAGCATACAAATATATCTACAAACTTTCCAATCACTCTGCATAACTTTGCGTTCACTTTGTACGACTTTTCACGGTACGTTAACAGGTCAAACCCCATTATGTGCCGACATCATCACCAACTTGATCTCCAAAAATAATACATGCCTAAATTTCCATGTTTTTCTACTAAAAATAATTGACATTACAGTGAAAAAAAGATGCACGAACATTGTCTCTTATGTTTGATATGTATGTGATGAAACCAAAAAAAAATTCCCTAGCTGGGTTTCTCAGGCAGTCTCCCATGCAAGAACTAACCAGACCCGACTGAGCTTTACTTTAAACTTTGTCTCTTCACCTACGAACACTACTGGTTACGCAATTTAAAATATACTCGATCTGGCGACTATTTCATGTTTGACACTGTTTTAAACCTGATAGCGTTTGTACGAGTAACTTCTTGAATTGACCTATGACCTCTACATGCTGTGAATAATAGAACGTTACTTTAACAGCAATTTACGAAATATTGTTTTACGTTCTCGAACGTTTGACTATGGAACCCGTCAAAATAATATCATATGTAACATTCCCAAACGAATCTACAAACTTTGCAATCGTTTTTCAAAACTTTGCAAGCAGTTTGTCTTCGATTTTCGAGTTGCAGTTGCCATAATCTGCTTATATATCTGGCATTTTCTTGACTTTTACTTAATGTTTTCGAAATTTAACTGCGGGGTTGGCATTCCAATGACTTAGGTTAAATATACATGTAACTCCGCCAACGTTTCGCACGCTTTTACCAACATTGCATGCTGTTTTCTATCATTTTTACGGCCAGTCAGCTCATGTGATACTCTGCTTATATAGACTGTTTTCATCTCGCTTTTATCATTATTGACTTTACAACTGCGGATTTCTATATGCCAACAAGTTAGGTCAAGCATACAAATATATCTACAAACTTTCCAATCACTTTGCACAACTTTGCGTTCACTTTGTACGACTTTTCACGGTACGTTAACAGGTCAAACCCCACTATGTGCCGACATCATCACCAACTTGATCTCCAAAAATAATAGAGAAATTGGAAAAATGTTCATGAACTTGAAAACATGCCTAAATTTCCATGTTTTTCTACTAAAAATAATTTACATCACAATGAAAAAAAGATGCACGAACATTGTCTCATATGTTTGATATGTATGTGATGAAACCAAAAAATAATTTCCTAGCTGGTTTTCTCAGGCAGTCTTCCATGTAAGAACTAAACAGGCCCGACTGAGCTTGACTTTAAACTTTGTCTCTCCACCTACCAACACTACTGCTTACGCAACTTGAAATATACTTGAATTGGCGACTATTTCATGTTTGACACTGTTTTAAACATGATAGCGTTTGTACGAGTAACTTCTTGAATTGACCTATGACCTCTACATGCTGCGAATAATAGTACGCTACTTTAACGGCAATTTACGAAATATTTTTTTTACGTTTTCGAACTTTTGACTATGGAACCCGTCATTATAATATCATATGTAACATTCCCAAACGAACCTACAAACTTTGCAATCGTTTTTCTAAACTTTGCAAGCAGTTTGTCTTCGATTTGCGGTTTGCAGTTGCCATAATCTGCTTATATATCTGGCATTTTCTTGACTTTTACTTCATGTTTTCGAAATTTAACTGCGGGGTTGGCATTCCAATGACTTAGGTTAAATATACATGTAACTCCGCCAACGTTTCGCACGCTTTTACCAACTTTGCATGCTGTTTTCTATCATTTTTACGGTCACTCAGCTCATGTGATACTCTGCTTATATAGGCTGTTTTCATCTCGCTTTTATTCATTTATTTGACTTTACAACTGCGGGTTTCTATATGCCAACAAGTTAGGTCAAGCATACAAATATATCTACAAACTTTCCAATCACTTTGCACAACTTTGCGTTCACTTTGTATGACTTTTCACGGTACGTTAACAGGTCAAACCCCACTATGTGCCGACATCATCACCAACTTGATCTCCAAAAATAATAGAGAAATTGGAAAAATGTACATGAACTTGAAAACATGCCTAAATTTCCATGTTTTTCTACTAAAAATAATTGACATTACAGTGAACAAAAGATGCACAAACGTTGTATCATATGTTTGATATGCATGTAATGAAACCACAAAAATTTCCCTAGGTGGTTTTCTCAGTCAGTCTCCCATGCAAGAACTAACCATGCCCGATTGAGGTTGACTTCAAACTTTGTCTCTTCACCCACCAACACTACTGGTTACGCAATTTGAAATATACTCGATCTGGCGACTATTTCATGTTTGACACTGTTTTAAACCTGATAGCGTTTGTACGAGTAACTTCTTGAATTGACTTATGACCTCTACATGCTGCGAATAATAGTACGCTAATTTAACGGCAATTTACAAAGTATTGTTTTACGTTTTCGAACTTTTGACTATGGAACCCGTCATATATAACATTCCCAAACGAATCTACAAACTTTGCAATCGTTTTTCAAAACTTTGCAAGCAGTTTGTCTTCGATTTGCGGTTTGCAGTGGCCATAATCTGATAATATATCTGGCATTTTCCAGACAATTACTTAATGTTTTCCAAATATAACTGCGTGGTTGGCATTCCAATGACTTAGGTTAAATATACATGTAACTCCGCCAAAGTTTCGAACACTTTTACCAAATTTGCATGCTGTTTTCTATCATTTATACGGCCAGTCAGATCATGTGATACTCTGCTTATATAGGCTGTTTTCATCACGCTTTTATTCATTTATTTGACTTTACAACTGCGGGTTTCTATATGCCAACAAGTTAGGTCAAGCGTACAAATATATCTTCAACTTTCCAATCACTTTGCACAACTTTGCGTTCACTTTGTATGACTTTTCACGGTACGTTAACAGGTCAAACCCCACTATGTGCCGACATCATCACCAACTTGATCTCCAAAAATAATAGAGAAATTGGAAAAATGTTCATGAACTTGAAAATATGCCTAAATTTCCATGTTTTTCTACTGAAAATAATTGACATTACAGTGAAAAAAAGATGCACGAACGTTGTCTCATATGTTTGATATGTATGTGATGAAACCAACAAAAATTTCCCTAGGTGGTTTTCTCAGGCAGTCTCCCATGCAAGAACTAACCATGCCCGATTGAGCTTGACTTTAAACTTTGTCTCTTCACCTACCAACACTACTGGTTACGCAATTTGAAATATAATCGATCTGGCGACTATTTCATGTTTGACACTGTTTTAAACATGATAGCGTTTGTAAGAGTAACTTCTTGAATTGACCTATGACCTCTACATGCTGCGAATAATAGTACGCTAATTTAACGGCAATTTACAAACTATTGTTTTACGTTTTCGAACTTTTGACTATGGAACCCGTCAATATAATATCATATGTAACATTCTCAAACGAATCTACAAACTTTGCAATCGTTTTTCAAAACTTTGCAAGCAGTTTGTCTTCGATTTTCGGTTTGCAGTTGCCATAATCTGCTTATATATCTGGCATTTTCTTGACTTTTACTTAATGTTTTCGAAATTTAACTGCGGGGTTGGCATTCCAATGACTTAGGTTAAATATACATGTAACTCCGCCAAAGTTTCGAACACTTTTACCAAATTTGCATGCTGTTTTCTATCATTTATACGGCCAGTCAGCTCATGTGATACTCTGCTTATATAGGCTGTTTTCATCTCGCTTTTATTCATTTATTTGACTTTACAACTGCGGGTTTCTATATGCCAACAAGTTAGGTCAAGCGTACAAATATATCTTCAAACTTTCCAATCACTTTGCACAACTTTGCGTTCACTTTGTATGACTTTTCACGGTACGTTAACAGGTCAAACCCCACTATGTGCCGACATCATCACCAACTTGATCTCCAAAAATAATAGAGAAATTGGAAAAATGTTCATGAACTTGAATACATGCCTAAATTTCCATGTTTTTTCTACTAAAAATAATTGACATTACAGTGAAAAAAAGATGCACGAACGTTGTCTCTTATGTTTGATATGTATGTGATGAAACCAAAAGAAATTTCCCTAGCTGGTTTTTTCAGGCAGTCTACCATGCAAGAACTAACCATGCCCGATTGAGCTTGACTTTAAACTTTGTCTATTCACCTACCAACAAAAATGGTTACGCAATTTGAAATATTCTCGAATTGGCGCATATTTCATGTTTGACACTGTTTTAAACATGATAGCGCTTGTAAGAGTAACTTCTTGAATTGACCTATGACCTTTACATGCTGCGAATAATAGTACGATAATTTAACGGCAATTTACAAAATATTGTTTTACGTTTTCGAACTTTTGACTATGGAACCCGTCAATATAATATCATATGTAACATTCCCAAACGAATCTACAAACTTTGCAATCGCTTTTCAAAACTTTGCAAGCAGTTTGTCTTCGATTTTCGGTTTGCAGTTGCCATAATCTGCTTCTATATCTGGCATTTTCTTGACTATTACTTAATGTTTTCGAAATTTAACTGCGGGGTTGGCATTCCAATGACTTAGGTTAAATATACATGAAACTCCGCCAACGTTTCGCTCGCTTTTACCAACTTTGCATGCTGTTTTCTATCATTTTTACGGTCAGTCAGCTCATGTGATACTCTGCTTATATAGGCTGTTTTCATCTCGCTTTTATTCATTTATTTGACTTTACAACTGCGGGTTTCTATATGCCAACAATTTAGGTCAAGCATACAAATATGTCTACAAACTTGCCAATCACTTTGCACAACTTTGCGTTCACTTTGTACGAAATTTCACGCTACGTTAACAGGTCAAACCCCACTATGTGCCAACATCATCACCAACTTGATCTCCAAAAATAATAGAGAAATTGGAAAAATGTTCAGGAACTTGAAAACATGCCTAAATTTCCATGTTTGTCTACTAAAAATAATTGACATTACAGTGAAAAAAAGATGCACGAACGTTGTCTCATATGTTTGATATGTATGTGATGAAACCAAAAAAATTCCCTAGCTGGTTTTCTCTAGCAGTCTCCCATGCAAGAACTAACCATGCCCGATTGAGCTTGACTTTAAACTTTGTCTCGTCACCTACCAACACTACTGTTTACGCAATTTGAAATATGCTCGATCTGGCGACTATTTCATGTTTGACACTGTTTTAAACTGATAGCGTTTGTACGAGTAACTTCTTGAATTGACCTATGACCTCTACATGCTGTGAATAATAGTACGCTACTTTAACGGCAATTTACCGCAAATATTTTTTTAAGTTTTCGAACTTTTGACTATGTAACCCATCAATATAATATCATATGTAACATTCCCAAACGAATCTACAAACTTTGCAATCGTTTTTCAAAACTTTGCAAGCAGTGTGTCTTCGATTTACGGTTTGCAGTTGCCATAATCTGCTTATATATCTGGCATTTTCTTGACTTTTACTTAATGTTTTCGAAATTTAACTGCGGGGTTGGCATTCCAATGACTTAGGTTAAATATACATGAATCTCCGCCAACGTTTCGCACGCTTTTACCAACTTTGCATGCTGTTTTCTATCATTTTTGTGGTCAGTCAGCTCATGCGATACTCTGCTTATATAGGCTGTTTTCATCTCGCTTTCATTCATTTATTTGACTTTACAACTGCGGGTTTCTATATGCCAACAAGGTAGGTCATGCATACAAATATATCTACAAACTTTCCAATCACTTTGCACAACTTTGCGTTCACTTTGTACGACTTTTCACGGTACGTTAACAGGTCAAACCCCACTATGTGCCGACATCATCACCAACTTGATCTCCAAAAATAACAGAGAAATTGGAAAAATGTTCATGAACTTGAAAACATGCCTAAATTTCCATGTTTTTCTACTAAAAATAATTGACATGACAGTGAAAAAAAGATGCACGAACATTGTCTCATATGTTTGATATGTATGTGATGAAACCAAAAAAAATTCCCTAGCTGGTTTTCTCAGCAGTCTCCCATGCAAGAACTAACCATGCCCGATTAATCTTGACTTTCAACTTTGTCTCTTCACCTATCCACACTACTGGTTACGCAATTTGAAATATGCTCGATCTGGCGACTATTTCATGTTTGACACTGTTTTAAACCTGATAGCGTTTGTACGAGTAACTTTTTGAATTGACATATGACCTCTACATGCTGCGAATAATAGTACGCTAATTTAACGGCAATTTACAAAGTATTGTTTTACGTTTTCGAACTTTTGACTATGGAACCCGTCAATATAATATCATATGTAACATTCCCAAACGAATCGACAAACTTTGCAATCGTTTTTCAAAACTTTGCAAGCAGTTTGTCTTCGATTTTCGGTTTGCAGTTGCCATAATCTGCTTATATATCTGGCATTTTCTTGACTTTTACTTAATGTTTTCGAAATTTAACTGCGGGGTTGGCATTCCAATGACTTAGGTTAAATATACATGTAACTCCGCCAAAGTTTCGAACACTTTTAACAACTTTGCATGCTGTTTTCTATCATTTATACGGCCAGTCAGCTCATGTGATACTCTGCTTATATAGGCTGTTTTCATCTCGCTTTTATTCATTTATTTGACTTTACAACTGCGGGTTTCTATAAGCCAACAAGTTAGGTCAAGCATACAAATATATCTACAAACTTTCCAATCACTTTGCACAACTTTGCGTTCACTTTGTACGACTTTTCACGGTTCGTTAACAAGTCAAACCCCACTATGTGCCGACATCATCACCAACTTGATCTCCAAAAATAATAGAGAAATTGGAAAAATGTTCATGAACTTGAAAACATGCCTAAATTTCCATGTTTTTCTACTAAAAATAATTGACATTACAGTGAAAAAAAGATGCACGAACGTTGTCTCATATGTTTGATATGTATGTGATGAAACAAACAAACATTTTCCTAGCTGGTTTTCTCAGGCAGTCTCCCATGCAAGAACTAACCATGCCCGATTGAGCTTGACTTTAAACTTTGTCTCTTCACCTACCAACACTACTGGTTACGCAATTTGAAATATACTCGATCTGGCGACTATTTCATGTTTGACACTGTTTTAAACCTGATAGCGTTTGTACGAGTAACTTTTTGAATTGACCTATGACCTCTACATGCTGCGAATAATAGTACGCTAATTTAACGGCAATTTACAAAGTATTGTTTTACGTTTTCGAACTTTTGACTATGGAACCCGTCAATATAATATCATATGTAACATTCCCAAACGAATCGACAAACTTTGCAATCGTTTTTCAAAACTTTGCAAGCAGTTTGTCTTCGATTTTCGGTTTGCAGTTGCCATAATCTGCTTATATATCTGGCATTTTCTTGACTTTTACTTAATGTTTTCGAAATTTAACTGCGGGGTTGGCATTCCAATGACTTAGGATAAATATACATGTAACTCCGCCAAAGTTTCGAACACTTTTACCAACTTTGCATGCTGTTTTCTATCATTTATACGGCCAGTCAGCTCATGTGATACTCTGCTTATATAGGCTGTTTTTATCTCGCTTTTATTCATTTATTTGACTTTACAACTGCGGGTTTCTATATGCCAACAAGTTAGGTCAAGCATAATAATATATGTACAAACTTTCAAATCACTTTGCACAACTTTGCGTTCACTTTGTACGACTTTTCACGGTACGTTAACAGGTCAAACCCCACTATGTGCCGACATCATCACCAACTTGATCTCCAAAAATAATAGAGAAATTGGAAAAATGTTCATGAACTTGAAAACATGCCTAAATTTCCATGTTTTTCTACTAAAAATAATTGACATTACAGTGAAAAAAAGATGCACGAACGTTGTCTCATATGTTTGATATGTATGTGATGAAACCAACAAAAATTACCCTAGCTGGTTTTCTCAGGCAGTCTCCCATGCAAGAACTAACCATGCCCGATTGAGCTTGACTTTAAACTTTGGCTCTTCACCTACCAACACTACTGGTTACGCAATTTGAAATATACTCGATCTGGCGACTATTTCATGTTTGACACTGTTTTAAACCTTATAGCGTTTGTACGAGTAACTTCTTGAATTGACCTATGACCTCTACATGCTGCGAATAATAGTACGCTAATTTAACGGCAATTTACAAAATATTGTTTTACGTTTTCGAACTTTTGACTATGGAACCCGTCATATATAACATTCCCAAACGAATCTACAAACTTTGCAATCGTTTTTCAAAACTTTGCAAGCAGTTTGTCTTCGATTTTCGGTTTGCAGTTGCCATAATCTGCTTATATATCTGACATATTCTTGACTTTTACTTAATGTTTTCGAAATTTAACTGCGGGGTTGGCATTCCAATGACTTAGGTTAAATATACATGTAACTCCGCCAAAGTTTCGAACACTTTTAACAACTTTGCATGCTGTTTTCTATCATTTATACGGCCAGTCAGCTCATGTGATACTCTGCTTATATACGCTGTTTTCATCTCGCTTTTAATTATTTATTTGACTTTACAACTGCGGGTTTCTATATACCAACAAGTTAGGTCAAGCATACAAATATATCTACAAACTTTCCAATCACTTTGCACAACTTTGCGTTCACTTTGTATGACTTTTCACGGTACGTTAACAGGGCAAACCCCACTATGTGCCGACATCATCACCAACTTGATCTCCAAAAATAATAGAGAAATTGGAAAAATGTTCATGAACTTGAAAACATGCCTAAATTTCCATGTTTTTCTACTAAAAATAATTGACATTACAGTGAAAAAAAGATGCACGAACGTTGTCTCATATGTTTGATATGTATGTGATGAAACCAAAAAAAATTTCCCTAGCTGGTTTTCTCAGGCAGTCTCCCATGCAAGAACTAACCATGCCCGATTGAGCTTGACTTCAAACTTTGTCTCTTCACCTACCAACACTATTGGTTACGCAATTTGAAATATACTCGAGTTGGCGACTATTTCATGTTTGACACTGTTTTAAACCAGATAGCGTTTGTACGAGTAACTTCTTGAATTGACCTATGACCTATTCATGCTGCGAATAATCGTACGCTACTTTAACGACAATTTACGAAATATTTTTTTTACGTTTTCGACCTTTTGACTAT
This sequence comes from Saccoglossus kowalevskii, assembly GCF_000003605.2. Taxonomy (NCBI): domain Eukaryota; kingdom Metazoa; phylum Hemichordata; class Enteropneusta; family Harrimaniidae; genus Saccoglossus; species Saccoglossus kowalevskii. The sequence goes on along the minus strand of NW_003115393.1, from coordinate 3,181 downwards.
GGAACCCGTCAATATAATATCATATGTAACATTCCCAAACGAATCTACAAACTTTGCAATCGTTTTTCAAAACTTTGCAAGCAGTTTGTCTTCGATTTTCGGTTTGCAGTTGCCATAATCTGCTCATATATCTGGTATTTTCTTGATTTTTACTTAATGTTTTCGAAATTTAACTGCGGGGTTGGCATTCCAGTGACTTAGGATAAATATACATGTAACTCCACCTACGTTTCGAACACTTTTACCAACTTTCATGCTGTTTTCTATCATTTATACGGCCAGTCAGCTCATGTGATACTCTGCTTATATAGGCTGTTTTCATCTCGCTTTTATTCATTTATTCGACTTTACAACTGCGGGTTTCTATATACCAACAAGGTAGGTTAAGCATAAAAATATATCTACAAACTTTCCAATCACTTTGCACAACTTTGCGTTCACTTTGTACGATTTTTCACGGTACGTTAACAGGTCAAACCCCACTATGTGCCGACATCATTACCAACTTGATCTCCAAAAAACAATAGAGAAATTGGAAAAATGTTCATGAACTTGAAAACATGCATAAATTTCCATGTTTTTCTACTAAAACTAATTGTCATTACTGTGAAAAAAAATGCACGAACGTTGTCTCATATGTTTGATATGTATGTGATGAAACCAAATAAAATTTCCCTAGCTGGTTTTCTCAGGCAGTCTCCCATGCAAGAACTAGCCATGCCCGATTGAGCTTGACTTTAAACTTTGTCTCTTCACCTACCAACACTACTGGTTACGCAATTTAAAATATTCTCGAATTGGCGGCTATTTCATGTTTGATACTGTTTTAAACCTGATAGCGTTTGTACGAGTAACTTCTTGAATTGACCTATGACCGCTACATGCTGTGAATAATAGTACGCTACTTTAACGGCAATTTACGAAATATTGTTTTACGTTCTCGAACTTTTGACTATGGAACCCGTCATAATAATATCATATGTAACATACCCAAAAGAATCTACAGACTTTGCAATCGTTTTTCAAAACTTTGCAAGCTGTTTGTCTTCGATTTTCGATTTGCAGTTGCCATAATCTGCTTATATATCTGGCATTTTCTTGACTTTTACTTAATGTTTTCGAAATTTAACGGCGGGGTTGGCATTCCAATGACTTAGGTTCAATATACATGTAACTGCGCCAACGTTTCGAACACTTTTACCAACTTTGCATGCTGTTTTCTATCATTTTTACGGCCAGTCAGCTCATGTGATACTCTGCTTATATAGGCTGTTTTCATCTCGCTTTTATTCATTTCTTTGACTTTATAACTGCGTGTTTCTATATACCAACAAGTTAGGTCAAGCATAAAAATATATCTACAAACTTTCCAATCACTTTGCACAACTTTGCGTTCACTTTGTACGACTTTTCACGGTACGTTAACAGGTCAAACCCCACTATGTGGCCGACATCATCACCAACTTGATCTCCAAAAATAACAGAGAAATTGGAAAAATGTTCATGAACTTGAAAACATGCTTCAATTTCCATGTTTTTCTACTAAAAATAATTGACATTACAGTGAAAAAAAGATGCACGAACGTTGTCTCATATGAGGATATGTATGTGATGAAACAAAAAAAAATTCCCTAGATGGTTTTTTCACGCAGTATCCCATGCAAGAACTAACCATGCCCGTCTGAGACTGACTTTCAACTTTGTCTCTTCACCTACCAACCATACTGGTTACTCAATTGGAAATAACTGCAGTTGGCGACTATTTCATGTTTGACAAAGTTTTAAACCTGATCGCGTTTGTACGAGTAACTTCTTGAATTGACCTATGACCTATACATGCTGCGAATAATAATAGTTCGCTACTTTAACGGCAATTTACGAAATATTGTTTTACGTTTTCGAACTTTTGACTATGGAACCCGTCAATATAATATCATATGTAACATTCCCAAACGAATCTACAAACTTTGCAATCGTTTTTCAAAACTTTGCAAGCAGTTTGTCTTCGATTTGCGGTTTGCAGTTGCGATAATCTGCTTATATATCTGCCATTTTCCAGACAATTACTTAATGTTTTCTAAATTTAACTGCGGGGTTGGCATTCCAATGACTTAGGTTAAATATACATGTAACTCCGCCAACGTTTCGAACACTTTTACCAACTTTGCATGCTGTTTTCTATCATTTTTACGGCCAGTCAGCTCATGTGATACTCTGCTTATATAGGCTGTTTTCATCTCGCTTTTATTCATTTATTTGACTTTACAACTGCGGGTTTCTATATGCCAACAAGTTAGGTCAAGCATACAAATATATCTACAAACTTTCCAATCACTTTGCACAACTTTGCGTTCACTTTGTACGACTTTTCACGGTACGTTAACAGGTCAAACCCCACTATGTGCCGACATCATCACCAACTTGATCTCCAAAAATAACAGAGAAATTGGAAAAATGTTCATGAACTTGAAAACATGCCTAAATTTCCATGTGTTTCTACTAAAAATAATTGACATTACAGTGAAAAAAAGATGCACGAACGTTGTCTCATATGTTTTGATATGTATGTGATGAAACAAAAACAATTTCCCTAGCTGGTTTTCTCAGGCAGTCTTCCCATGCAAGAACTAACCATGCCCGATTGAGCTTGACTTTAAACTTTGTCTCGTCACCTACCAACACTACTGCTTACGCAATTTGAAATATGCTCGATCTGGCAACTATTTCGTGTTTGACACTGTTTTAAAGCAGATAGCGTTTGTACGAGTAACTTCCTGAATTGACCTATGACCCTCTACATGCTGCGAATAATAGTACGCTACTTTAACGGCAATTTACGAAATATTGTTTTACGTTTTCGAACTTTTGACTATGGAACCCGTCAATATAATATCATATGTAACATTCCCAAACGAATCTACAAACTTTGCAATCGTTTTTGAAAACTTTGCAAGCAGTTTGTCTTCGATTTACGGTTTGCAGTTGCCATAATCTGCTTATATATCTGGTATTTTCTTGACTTTTACTTAATGTTTTCGAAATTTAACTGCGGGGTTGGCATTCCAATGGCTTAGGTTAACTATACATGAAACTCCGCCAACCTTTCGCACGCTTTTACCAACTTTGCATGCTGTTTTCTATCATTTTTACGGTCAGTCCAGCTCATGTGATACTCTGCTTT
>NW_003115361.1:0-17375 GCF_000003605.2 Saccoglossus kowalevskii | reverse complement strand
TGCTCAAACTATGTAGAGGTCATAGGTCATTTTTAAAAGGCACTTTTGTAAGCGATATCGATTTTGAAGCTTTCAAAAACATGAAATAGCCGCCAATTCGGTTCAATTTCAAATAGTCCATGCAGCTGTGTTGTTAGGTGACGAACTCATGTTTAAAGTAAAGCGCAATCGGGAGTGGTTAGTACTTGCATGGGAAACTCACTGAGTAAACAAGCTGTTGTTTTTTCTTTTTGTTTCATCACACGCATGGAAAAAATATAAGGCGACATTCATGCATTTTTTCTTACTGTGATGTCAATCATTTTTTTTGAAAAATCGCGGAATTTTTGTATTTGTTTAATTAATGAAAAGTTTTAAAAATTCGTATTTTTAAAAAAAACAAGTTGTTGGTATTTGCAGGCACGTAGTGGGATTTATGCTGTTAATAATCCGTGCAAAAATGTTCAAAGTGATTGCAAAGTTGTGCAAAGTGATTTCAAAGTTTATAGATGTATTTGTATATATGACCTAAGTTGTTGGCATATAGAAACGCGCACTTGTAAAGTCAAGAAATTTAATAAAGGCCAGTTGAAAGCAGCCTGTGGATGTTCACATGAGCTGACTGTAAACTGTTGGAAAACTGCGTGCAAAGTTGGAAAAAGCGGTTGAAATGTTGGCGAAGTTGCTTGTATATTTAACCTAAGTCATTGGCACGACACTCCCGCAGTTAAATTTCGAAAACATTAAGTAAATGTCTCGAGAATGCCTCATAAATAAGCAGACTATCACAATAGACCACAGGAAAATCGACGACAAACTGTGTACAAAGTTGTGAAAAGCGATTGCAAAGTTGGTAGTTTCATTCGGGATTGTTACCTGTGATATCATATTAACAAGTCCCATAGTTAAAAGTTCGAAAATGTGAAAACTAGTTCCTAATTTGTTGTTAAATTACCGTAGTGTTGCTCAAACTATGTAGAGGTCATATGTCATTTTTAAAAGGCACTTTTGCAAGCGATATCGATTTTGAAACTTTCAAAAACATGAAATAGCCGCCAATTCGGTTCAATTTTAAATAGTCCATGCAGCTGTGTTGTTAGGTGACCAACTCATGTTTAAAGTAAAGCATAATTGGGCGTGGTAGGTACTTGCATGGGAGACTCACTGAGTAAACAAGCTGTTGTTTTTTCTTTTTGTTTCATCACACGCACGGAAAAAATATAAGGCGACATTCATGCATTTTTTCTTACTGTGATGTCAATCATTTCTTGTGGAAATTCGTGGAATTTTTGTATTTGTTTAATTAATGAAAAGTTTTAAAATTTCGTATTTTTTTAAAAACAAGTTGTTTGTGTCTGCAGGCACGTAGTGGGATTTATGCTGTTAATACTCCGTGCAAAGTTGTTCAAAGTGATTGCAAAGTTGTGAAAAGTGATTTCAAAGTTTATAGATGTCATTGTTTATATGACCTAAGTTGTTGGCATATAGAAACACGCAGTTGTAAAGTCAAGAAATTTAATAAAGGCCAGTTGAAAGCAGCCTGTGGATGTTCACATGAGCTGACTGTAAACTGTTGGAAAACTGCGTGCAAAGTAGGAAAAAGCGGTTGAAATGTTGGCGAAGTTGCTTGTATATTTAACCTAAGTCATTGGCACGACACTCCCGCAGATAAATTTCGAAAACATTAAGTAAATGTCTCGAGAATGCCTCATAAATAAGCAGACTATCACAATAGACCACAGGAAAATCGACGAGAAACTGTGTACAAAGTTGTGAAAAGCGATTGCAAAGTTGGTAGTTTCATTCGGGGATTGTTACCTGTGGTATCATATAAACAAGTCCCATAGTTAAAAGGTCGAACATGTGAAAACTAGTTCCTAATTTGTTGTTACATTACCGTAGTGTTGCTCAAAGTATGTAGAGGTCATAGGTCATTTTAAAATGGCACTTTTGCAAGCGATATCGATTTTGAAACTTTGAAAAACATGAAATAGCCGCCAATTCGGTTCAATTTCAAATAGTCCATGCAGCTGTGTTGTTAGGTGACCAACTCGTGTTTAAAGTAAAGCGCAATCGGGCGTGGTTTAGTACTTGCATGGGAGACTCACTGAGTAAAGAAGCTGTTGTTTTTTTCTTTTGTTTCATCACACGCACGGGAAAAAATATAAGCGACATTCATGCATTTTTTCTTACTGTGATGTCAATCATTTCTTGTGGAAAATCGTGGAATTTTTGTATTTTTTTAATTAATGAAAAGTTTTAAAATTTCGTATATTTAAAAAAAAAAACTAGTTGTTGGTGTCTGCAGGCACGTAGTGGGTTTTATACTGTTAATACACCGTGCAAAGTTGTTCAAAGTGATTGCAAAGTTGGCAGTATCATTCGGGATTGTTACCTGTGATATCATATAAACAAGTCCCATAGTTAAAAGTTCGAAAATGTGAAAACTAGTTCCTAATTTGTTGTTAAATTACCGTAGTGTTGCTCAAAGTATGTAGAGGTCATAGGTCATTTTTAAATGGCACTTTTGCAAGCAATATCGATTTTGAAACTTTGAAAAACATGAAATAGCCGCCAATTCTGTTCAATTTCAAATAGTCCATGCAGCTGTGTTGTTAGGTGACCAACTCATGTTTAAAGTAAAGCACAATCGGGCGTGGTTAGTACTTGCATGGGAGACTCACTGAGTAAGCAAGCTGTTGTTTTTTCTTTTTGTTTCATCACACGCACGGAAAAAATGTAAGGCGACATTCATGCATTTTTTCTTACTGTGATGTCAATCATTTCTTGTGGAAAATCGTGGAATTTTTGTATTTGTTTAATTAATGAAGAGTTTTAAAATTTCGTATTTTTTTAAAAAACAAGTTGTTGGTGTCTGCAGGCACGTAGTGGGATTTATGCTGTTAATACTCCGTGCAAAGTTGTTCAAAGTGATTGCAAAGTTGTGCAAAGTGATTTCAAAGTTTTTTGATGTATTTGTTTATATGACCTAAGTTGTTGGCATATAGAAACACGCAGTTGTAAAGTCAAGAAATTTAATAAAGGCCAGTTGAAAGCAGCCTGTGGATGTTCACATGAGCTGACTGTAAACTGTTGGAAAACTGCGTGCAAAGTTGGAAAAAGCGGTTGAAATATTGGCGAAGTTGCTTGTATATTTAACCTAAGTCATTGGCACGACACTCTCGCAGTTAAATTTCGAAAACATTAAGTAAATGTCTCGAGAATGCCTCATAAATAAGCAGACTATCACAATAGACCACAGGAAAATCGACGACAAACTGTGTACAAAGTTGTGAAAAGCGATTGCAAAGTTGGCAGTTTCATTCGGGATTGTTCCCTGTGATATCATATAAACAAGTCCCATAGTTAAAAGTTCGAAAATGTGAAAACTAGTTCCTAATTTGTTGTTAAATTACCGTAGTGTTGCTCAAAGTATGTAGAGGTCATAGGTCATTTTTAAATGGCACTTTTGCAAGCGATATCGATTTTGAAACTTTGAAAAACATGAAATAGCCACCAATTCGGTTCAATTTCAACTAGTCCATGCAGCTGTGTTGTTAGGTGACCAACTCATGTTTAAAGTAAAGCATAATTGGGCGTGGTTAGTACTTGCATGGGAGACTCACTGAGTAAACAAGCTGTTGTTTTTTTCTTTTTGTTTCATCACACGCACGGAAAAAATATAAGGCGACATTCATGCATTTTTTCTTACTGTGATGTCAATCATTTCTTGTGGAAAATCGTGGAATTTTTGTATTTGTTTAATTAATGAAAAGTTTTAAAATTTCGTATATTTTTTTAAAAACAAACCGTGCAAAGTTGTTCAAAGTGATTGCAAAGTTGTGCAAAGTGATTTCAAAGTTTATAGATGTATTTGTTTATATGACCTAAGTTGTTGGCATATAGAAACACGCAGTTGTAAAGTCAAGAAATTTAATAAAGGCCAGTTGAAAGAAGCCTGTGGATGTTCACATGAGCTGACTGTAAACTGTTGGAAAACTGCGTGCAAAGTTGGAAAAAGCGGTTGAAATGTTGGCCAAGTTGCTTGCATATTTAACCTAAGTCATTGGCACGACACTCTCGGAGTTAAATTTCGAAAACATTGATTAAATGTCTCGAGAATGCCTCATAAATAAGCAGACTATCACAATAGACCACAGGAAAATCGACGACAAACTGTGTACAACGTTGTGAAAAGCGATTGCAAAGTTGGTAGTTTCATTCGGGATTGTTACCTGTGATATCATATAAACAAGTCCCATAGTTAAAAGTTCGAAAATGTGAAAACTAGTTCCTAATTTGTTGTTAAATTAACGTAGTGTTGCTCAAACTATGTAGAGGTCATAGGTCATTTTTAAATGGCACTTTTGCAAGCGATATCGATTTTGAAACTTTGAAAAACATGAAATAGCCGCCAATTCGGTTCGATTTCAAATAGTCGATGCAGCTGTGTTGTTAGGTGACCAACTCATGTTTAAAGTAAAGCACAATCGGGCGTGGTTAGTACTTGCATGGGAGACTCACTGAGAAAACAAGCTGTTGTTTTTTCTTTTTGTTTCATCACACGCACGGAAAAAATATAAGGCGACATTCATGCATTTTTTCTTACTGTGATGTCAATCATTTCTTGTGGAAAATCGTGGAATTTTTGTATTTGTTTAATTAATGAAAAGTTTTAAAATTTCGTATATTTTTTTAAAAACAAACCGTGCAAAGTTGTTCAAAGTGATTGCAAAGTAGTGCAAAGTGATTTCAAAGTTTATAGATGTATTTGTTTATATGACCTAAGTTGTTGGCATATAGAAACACGCAGTTGTAAAGTCAAGAAATTTAATAAAGGCCAGTTGAAAGAAGCCTGTGGATGTTCACATGAGCTGACTGTAAACTGTTGGAAAACTGCGTGCAAAGTTGGAAAAAGCGGTTGAAATGTTGGCCAAGTTGCTTGTATATTTAACCTAAGTCATTGGCACGACACTCCCGCAGTTAAATTTCGAAAACATTAAGTAAATGTCTCGAGAATGCTCATAAATAAGCAGACTATCACAATAGACCACAGGAAAATCGACGACAAACTGTGTACAAAGTTGTGAAAAGCGATTGCAAAGCTGGTAGTTTCATTCGGGATTGTTACCTGTGATATCATATTAACAAGTCCCATAGTTAAAAGTTCGAAAATGTGAAAACTAGTTCCTAATTTGTTGTTAAATTACCGTAGTGTTGCTCAAAGTATGTAGAGGTCATAGGTCATTTTTAAAAGGCACTTTTGCAAGCGATATCGATTTTGAAACTTTCAAAAACATGAAATAGCCGACAATTCGGTTCAATTTTAAATAGTCCATGCAGCTGTGTTGTTAGGTGACCAACTCATGTTTAAAGTAAAGCGCAATCGGGAGTGGTTAGTACTTGCATGGGAAACTCACTGAGTAAACAAGTTGTTGTTTTTTCTTTTTGTTTCATCACACGCATGGAAAAAATATAAGGCGACATTCATGCATTTTTTCTTACTGTGATGTCAATCATTTTTTTGTGAAAAATCGTGGAATTTTTGTATTTGTTTAATTAATGAAAAGTTTTAAAATTTCCTATTTTTTTAAAAACAAGTTGTTTGTGTCTGCAGGCACGTAGTGGGATTTATGCTGTTAATACTCCGTGCAAAGTTGTTCAAAGTGATTGCAAAGTTGTGAAAAGTGATTTCAAAGTTTATAGATGTATTTGTTTATATGACCTAAGTTGTTGGCATATAGAAACACGCAGTTGTAAAGTCAAGAAATTTAATAAAGGCCAGTTGAAAGCAGCCTGTGGATGTTCACATGGGCTGACTGTAAACTGTTGGAAAACTGCGTGCAAAGTTGGAAAAAGCGGTTGAAATGTTGGCGAAGTTGCTTGTATATTTAACCAAAGTCATTGGCACGACACTCCCGCAGTTAAATTTCGAAAACATTAAGTAAATGTCTCGAGAATGCCTCATAAATAAGCAGACTATCACAATAGACCACAGGAAAATCGACGACAAACTGTGTACAAAGTTGTGAAAAGCGATTGCAAAGTTGGTAGATTCATTCGGGATTGTTACCTGTGATATCATATTAACAAGTCCCATAGTTAAAAGTTCGAAAATGTGAAAACTAGTTCCTAATTTGTTGTTAAATTACCGTAGTGTTGCTCAAAGTATGTAGAGGTCATAGGTCATTTTTAAATGGCACTTTTGCAAGCGATATCGATTTTGAAACTTTGAAAAACATGAAATAGCCACCAATTCGGTTCAATTTCAAATAGTCCATGCAGCTGTGTTGTTAGGTGACCAACTCATGTGTAAAGTAAAGCATAATTGGGCGTGGTTAGTACTTGCATGGGAGACTCACTGATTAAACGAGCTGTTATTTTTTTCTTTTTGTTTCATCACACGCACGGAAAAAATATAAGGCGACATTCATGCATTTTTTCTTACTGTGATGTCAATCATTTCTTGTGGAAAATCGTGGAATTTTTGTATTTGTTTAATTAATGAAAAGTTTTAAAATTTCGTATTTTTTTTAAAAACAAACCGTGCAAAGTTGTTCAAAGTGATTGCAAAGTTGTGCAAAGTGATTTCAAAGTTTATAGATGTATTTGTTTATATGACCTAAGTTGTTGGCATATAGAAACACGCAGTTGTAAAGTCAAGAAATTTAATAAAGGCCAGTTGAATGCAGCCTGTGGATGTTCACATGAGCTGACTGTAAACTGTTGGAAAACTGCGTGCAAAGTTGGAAAAAGCGGTTGAAATGTTGGCGAAGTTGCTTGTATATTTAACCTAAGTCATTGGCACGACACTCCCGCAGTTAAATTTCGAAAACATTAAGTAAATGTCTCGAGAATGCCTCATAAATAAGCAGACTATCACAATAGACCACAGGAAAATCGACGACAAACTGTGTACAAAGTTGTGAAAAGCGATTGCAAAGCTGGTAGTTTCATTCGGGATTGTTACCTGTGATATCATATTAACAAGTCCCATAGTTAAAAGTTCGAAAATGTGAAAACTAGTTCCTAATTTGTTGTTAAATTACCGTAGTGTTGCTCAAAGTATGTAGAGGTCATAGGTCATTTTTAAAAGGCACTTTTGCAAGCGATATCGATTTTGAAACTTTCAAAAACATGAAATAGCCGACAATTCGGTTCAATTTTAAATAGTCCATGCAGCTGTGTTGTTAGGTGACCAACTCATGTTTAAAGTAAAGCGCAATCGGGAGTGGTTAGTACTTGCATGGGAAACTCACTGAGTAAACAAGTTGTTGTTTTTTCTTTTTGTTTCATCACACGCATGGAAAAAATATAAGGCGACATTCATGCATTTTTTCTTACTGTGATGTCAATCATTTTTTTGTGAAAAATCGTGGAATTTTTGTATTTGTTTAATTAATGAAAAGTTTTAAAATTTCCTATTTTTTTAAAAACAAGTTGTTTGTGTCTGCAGGCATGTAGTGGGATTTATGCTGTTAATACTCCGTGCAAAGTTGTTCAAAGTGATTGCAAAGTTGTGAAAAGTGATTTCAAAGTTTATAGATGTATTTGTTTATATGACCTAAGTTGTTGGCATATAGAAACACGCAGTTGTAAAGTCAAGAAATTTAATAAAGGCCAGTTGAAAGCAGCCTGTGGATGTTCACATGAGCTGACTGTAAACTGTTGGAAAACTGCGTGCAAAGTAGGAAAAAGCGGTTGAAATGTTGGCGAAGTTGCTTGTATATTTAACCTAAGTCATTGGCACGACACTCCCGCAGTTAAATTTCGAAAACATTAAGTAAATGTCTCGAGAATGCCTCATAAATAAGCAGACTATCACAATAGACCACAGGAAAATCGACGAGAAACTGTGTACAAAGTTGTGAAAAGCGATTGCAAAGTTGGTATTTTCATTCGGGGATTGTTACCTGTGATATCATATAAACAAGTCCCATAGTTAAAAGGTCGAACATGTGAAAACTAGTTCCTAATTTGTTGTTACATTACCGTAGTGTTGCTCAAAGTATGTAGAGGTCATAGGTCATTTTTAAATGGCACTTTTGCAAGCGATATCGATTTTGAAACTTTGAAAAACATGAAATAGCCGCCAATTCGGTTCAATTTCAAATAGTCCATGCATCTGTGTTGTTAGGTGACCAACTCGTGTTTAAAGTAAAGCACAATCGGGCGTGGTTAGTACTTGCATGGGAGACTCACTGAGTAAAGAAGCTGTTGTTTTTTCTTTTTGTTTCATCACACGCACGGAAAAAATATAAGGCGACATTCATGCATTTTTTCTTACTGTGATGTCAATCATTTCTTGTGGAAAATCGTGGAATTTTTGTATTTGTTTAATTAATGAAAAGTTTTAAAATTTCGTATTTTTTTAAAAAACAAACCGTGCAAATTTGTTCAAAGTGATTGCAAAGTTTATCAAAGTGATTTCAAAGTTTATAGATGTATTTGTTTATATGACCTAAGTTGTTGGCATATAAAAACACGCAGTTGTAAAGTCAAGAAATTTAATAAAGGCCAGTTGAAAGCAGCCTGTGGATGTTCACATGAGCTGACTGTAAACTGTTGGAAAACTGCGTGCAAAGTTGGAAAAAGCGGTTGAAATGTTGGCGAAATTGCTTGTATATTTAACCTAAGTCATTGGCACGACACTCCCGCAGTTAAATTTCGAAAACATTAAGTAAATGTCTCGAGAATGCCTCATAAATAAGCAGACTATCACAATAGACCACAGGAAAATCGACGAGAAACTGTGTACAAAGTTGTGTGAAGCGATTGCAAAGTTGGTAGTTTCATTCGGGATTGTTACCTGTGATATCATATAAACAAGTCCCATAGTTAAAAGGTCGAAAATTTGAAAACTAGTTCCTAATTTGTTGTTAAATTACCGTAGTGTTGCTCAAAGTATGTAGAGGTCATAGGTCATTTTTAAATGGCACTTTTGCAAGCGATATCGATTTTGAAACTTTGAAAAACATGAAATAGCCGCCAATTCGGTTCAATTTCAAATAGTCCATGCAGCTGTGTTGTTAGGTGACCAACTCATGTTTAAAGTAAAGCACAATCTGGCGTGGTTAGTACTTGCATGGGAGACTCACTGAGTAAAGAAGCTGTTATTTTTTCTTTTTGTTTCATCACACGCACGGAAAAAATATAAGGCGACATTCATGCATTTTTTCTTACTGTGATGTCAATCATTTCTTGTGGAAAATCGTGGAATTTTTGTATTTGTTTAATTAATGAAAAGTTTTAAAATTTCGTATTTTTTTAAAAAGCAAACCGTGGAAAGTTGTTCAAAGTGACTGCAAAGTTGTGCAAAGTGATTTCAAAGTTTGTAGATGTATTTGTTTATATGACCTAAGTTGTTGGCATATAGAAACACGCAGTTGTAAAGTCAAGAAATTTAATAAAGGCCAGTTGAAAGCAGCCTGTGGATGTTCACATGAGCTGACTGTAAACTGTTGGAAAACTGCGTGCAAAGTTGGAAAAAGCGTTTAAAATGTTGGAGAAGTTGCTTGTATATTTAACCTAAGTCATTGGCACGACACTCCCGCAGTTAAATTTCGAAAACATTAAGTAAATGTCTCGAGAATGCCTCATAATAAGCAGATTATCACATAGACCACAGGAAAATCGACGACAAACTGTGTACAAAGTTGTGAAAAGCGATTGCAAAGTTGGCAGTTTCATTCGGGATTGTTACCTGTGATATCATATAAACAAGTCCCATAGTTAAAAGTTCGAAAATGTGAAAACTAGTTCCCAATTTGTTGTTAAATTACCGTAGTGTTGCTCAAAGTATGTAGAGGTCATAGGTCATTTTTAAATGGCACTTTTGCAAGCGATATCGATTTTGAAACTTTGAAAAACATGAAATAGCCGCCAATTCGGTTCAATTTCAAATAGTCCATGCATCTGTGTTGTTAGGTGACCAACTCATGTTTAAAGTAAAGCACAATCGGGCGTGGTTAGTGCTTGCATGGGAGACTCACTGAGAAAACAAGCCGTTGTTTTTTCTTTTTGTTTCATCACACGCACGGAAAAAATATAAGGCGACATTTATACATATTTTCTTACTGTGATGTCAATCATTTCTTATGGAAAATCGTGGAATTTTTGTATTTCTTTAATTAATGAAAAGTTTTAAAATTTCGTATTTTTTTAAAAACAAGTTGTTGGAGTCTGAAGGCACGTAGTGGGATTTATGCTGTTAATACTCCGTGCAAAGTTGTTCAAAGTGATTGCAAAGTTGGTAGTTTCATTCGGGATTGTTACCTGTGATATCATATAAACAAGTCCCATAGTTAAAAGTTCGAAAATGTGAAAACTAGTTCCTAATTTGTTGTTAAATTACCGTAGTGTTGCTCAAAGTATGTAGAGGTCATAGATCATTTTTAAATGGCACTTTTGCAAGCGATATCGATTTTGAAACTTTGAAAAACATGAAATAGCCGCCAATTCGGTTCAATTTCAAATAGTCCATGCAGCTGTGTTGTTAGGTGACCAACTTATGTTTAAAGTAAAGCATAATTGGGCGTGGTTAGTACTTGCATGGGAGACTCACTGAGTAAAGAAGCTGTTGTTTTTTCTTTTTGTTTCATCACACGCACGGAAAAAATATAAGGCGACATTCATGCATTTTTTCTTACTGTGATGTCAATCATTTCTTGTGGAAAATCGTGGAATTTTTGTATTTGTTTAATTAATGAAAAGTTTTAAAATTTCGTATTTTTTTTTAAACAAACCGTGCAAAGTTGTTCAAAGTGATTGCAAAGTTGTGCAAAGTGATTTCAAAGTTTTTAGATGTATTTGTTTATATGACCTAAGTTGTTGGCATATAGAAACACGCAGTTGTAAAGTGAAGAAATTTAATAAAGGCCAGTTGAAAGCAGCCTGTGGATGTTCACATGAGCTGACTGTAAACTGTTGGAAAACTGCGTGCAAAGTTGGAAAAAGCGGTTGAAATGTTGGCGAAGTTGCTTGTATATTTAACCTAAGTCATTGGCACAACACTCCCGCAGTTAAATTTCGAAAACATTAAGTAAATGTCTCTAGAATGCCTCATAAATAAGCAGACTATCACAATAGACCACAGGAAAATCGACGACAAACTGTGTACAAAGTTGTGAAAAGCGATTGTAAAGTTGGTAGTTTCATTCGGGATTGTTACCTGTGATATCATATAAACAAGTCCCATAGTTAAAAGTTCGAAAATGTGAAAAGTAGTTCTTAATTTGTTGTTAAATTACCGTAGTGTTGCTCAAAGTATGTAGAGGTCACAGGTCATTTTTAAATGGCACTTTTGCAAGCGATATCGATTTTGAAACTTTGAAAAACATGAAATAAATGAAAAAGTCCATGCAGCTGTGTTGTTAGGTGAACAACTCATGTTTAAAGTAAAGCACAATCGGGCGTGGTTATTACTTGCATGGGAGACTCACTGAGAAAACAAGCTGTTGTTTTTTCTTTTTGTTTCATCACACGCACGGAAAAAATATAAGGCGACATTCATGCATTTTTTCTTACTGTGATGTCAATCATTTCTTGTGAAAATCGTGGAATTTTTGTATTTGTTTAATTAATGAAAAGTTTTAAAATTTCGTATTTTTTTAAAAACAAGTTGTTGGTGTCTGCAGGCACGTAGTGGGATTTATGCTGTTAATACTCCGTGCAAAGTTGTTCAAAGTGATTGCAAAGTTGTGCAAAGTGATTTCAAAGTTTTTAGATGTATTTGTTTATATGACCTAAGTTGTTGGCATATAGAAACACGCAGTTGTAAAGTCAAGAAATTTAATAAAGGCCAGTTGAAAGCAGCCTGTGGATGTTCACATGAGCTGACTGTAAACTGTTGGAAAACTGCGTGCAAAGTTGGAAAAAGCGGTTGAAATGTTGGCGAAGTTGCTTGTATATTTACCCTAAGTCATTGGCACAACACTCCCGCAGTTAAATTTCGAAAACATTAAGTAAATGTCTCGAGAATGCCTCATAAATAAGCAGACTATCACAATAGACCACAGGAAAATCGACGACAAACTGTGTACAAAGTTGTGAAAAGCGATTGCAAAGTTGGTAGTTTCATTCGGGATTATTACCTGTGATATCATATAAACAAGTCCCATAGTTAAAAGTTTCGAAAATGTGAAAACTAGTTCCTAATTTGTTGTTAAATTACCGTAGTGTTGCTCAAAGTATGTAGAGGTCACAGGTCATTTTTAAATGGCACTTTTGCAAGCGATATCGATTTTGAAACTTTGAAAAACATGAAATAAATGAAATAGTCCATGCAGCTGTGTTGTTAGGTGAACAACTCATGTTTAAAGTAAAGCACAATCGGGCGTGGTTATTACTTGCATGGGAGACTCACTGAGAAAACAAGGTGTTGTTTTTTCTTTTTGTTTCATCACACGCACGGAAAAAATATAAGGCGACATTCATGCATTTTTTCTTACTGTGATGTCAATCATTTCTTGTGAAAATCGTGGAATTTTTGTATTTGTTTAATTAATGAAAAGTTTTAAAATTTCGTATTTTTTTAAAAACAAGTTGTTGGTGTCTGCAGGCACGTAGTGGGATTTATGCTGTTAATACTCCGTGCAAAGTTGTTCAAAGTGATTGCAAAGTTGTGCAAAGTGATTTCAAAGTTTTTAGATGTATTTGTTTATATGACCTAAGTTGTTGGCATATAGAAACACGCAGTTGTAAAGTGAAGAAATTTAATAAAGGCCAGTTGAAAGCAGCCTGTGGATGTTCACATGAGCTGACTGTAAACTGTTGGAAAACTGCGTGCAAAGTTGGAAAAAGCGGTTGAAATGTTGGCGAAGTTGCTTGTATATTTAACCTAAGTCATTGGCACAACACTCCCGCAGTTAAATTTCGAAAACATTAAGTAAATGTCTCGAGAATGCCTCATAAATAAGCAGACTATCACAATAGACCACAGGAAAATCGACGACAAACTGTGTACAAAGTTGTGAAAAGCGATTGCAAAGTTGGTAGTTTCATTCGGGATTGTTACCTGTGATATCATATAAACAAGTCCCATAGTTAAAAGTTCGAAAATGTGAAAACTAGTTCCTAATTTGTTGTTAAATTACCGTAGTGTTGCTCAAAGTATGTAGAGGTCATAGGTCATTTTTAAATGGCACTTTTGCAAGCGATATCGATTTTGAAACTTTGAAAAACATGAAATAGCCGCCAATTCGGTTCAATTTCAAATAGTCCATGCAGCTGTGTTGTTAGGTGAACAACTCATGTTTAAAGTAAAGCACAATCGGGCGTGGTTATTACTTGCATGGGAGACTCACTGAGAAAACAAGCTGTTGTTTTTTCTTTTTGTTTCATCACACGCACGGAAAAAATATAAGGCGACATTCATGCATTTTTTCTTACTGTGATGTCAATCATTTCTTGTGGAAAATCGTGGAATTTTTGTATTTGTTTAATTAATGAAAAGTTTTAAAATTTCGTATTTTTTTAAAAACAAGTTGTTGGTGTCTGCAGGCACGTAGTGGGATTTATGCTGTTAATACTCCGTGCAAAGTTGTTCAAAGTGATTGCAAAGTTGTGCAAAGTGATTTCAAAGTTTTTAGATGTATTTGTTTATATGACCTAAGTTGTTGGCATATAGAAACACGCAGTTGTAAAGTCAAGAAATTTAATAAAGGCCAGTTGAAAGCAGCCTGTGGATGTTCACAATAGCTGACTGTAAACTGTTGGAAAACTGCGTGCAAAGTTGGAAAAAGCGGTTGAAATGTTGGCGAAGTTGCTTGTATATTTAACCTAAGTCATTGGCACGACACTCCCGCAGTTAAATTTCGTAAACATTAAGTAAATGTCTCGAGAATGCCTCATAAATAAGCAGACTATCACAATAGACCACAGGAAAATCGACGACAAACTGTGTACAAAGTTGTGAAAAGCGATTGCAAAGTTGGCAGTTTCATTCGGGATTGTTCCCTGTGATATCATATAAACAAGTCCCATAGTTAAAAGTTCGAAAATGTGAAAACTAGTTCCTAATTTGTCGTTAAATTACCGTAGTGTTGCTCAAAGTATGTAGAGGTCATAGGTCATTTTTAAATGGCACTTTTGCAAGCGATATCGATTTTGAAACTTTGAAAAACATGAAATAGCCGCCAATTCGGTTCAATTTCAAATAGTCCATGCAGCTGTGTTGTTAGGTGACCAACTCATGTTTAAAGTAAAGCACAATCGGGCGTGGTTAGTACTTGCATGGGAGACTCACTGAGAAAACAAGCTGTTGATTTTTGCTTTTTGTTTCATCACATGCACGGAAAAAATATAAGGAGACATTCATGCATTTTTTCTTACTGTGATGTCAATCATTTCTTGTGGAAAATCGTGGAATTTTTGTATTTGTTTAATTAATGAAAAGTTTTAAAATTTCGTATTTTTTTTTTAAAAACAAACCGTGCAAAGTTGTTCAAAGTGATTGCAAAGTTGTGCAAAGTGATTTCAAAGTTTTTAGATGTATTTGTTTATATGACCTAAGTTGTTGGCATATAGAAACACGCAGTTGTAAAGTCAAGACATTTAATAAAGGCCAGTTGAAAGCAGCCTGTAGACGTTCACATGAGCTGACTGTAAACTGTTGGAAAACTGCGTGCAAAGTTGGAAAAAGCGGTTGAAATGTTGGCGAAGTTGCTTGTATATTTAACCTAAGTCATTGGCACGACACTCCCGCAGTTAAATTTCGAAAACATTAAGTAAATGTCTCGAGAATGCCTCATAAATAAGCAGACTATCACAATAGACCACAGGAAAATCGACGACAAACTGTGTACAAAGTTGTGAAAAGCGATTGCAAAGTTGGCAGTTTCATTCGGGATTGTTCCCTGTGATATCATATAAACAAGTCCCATAGTTAAAAGTTCGAAAATGTGAAAACTAGTTCCTAATTTGTTGTTAAATTACCGTAGTGTTGCTCAAAGTATGTAGAGGTCATAGGTCATTTTTAAATGGCACTTTTGCAAGCGATATCGAATTTGAAACTTTGAAAAACATGAAATAGCCGCCAATTCGGTTCAATTTCAAATAGTCCATGCAGCTGTGTTGTTAGGTGACCAACTCATGTTTAATGTAAAGCATAATTGGGCGTGGTTAGTACTTGCATGGGAGACTCACTGAGTAAACAAGCTGTTGTTTTTTCTTTTTGTTTCATCACACGCACGGAAAAAATATAAGGCGACATTCATGCATTTTTTCTTACTGTGATGTCAATCATTTCTTGTGGAAAATCGGGGAATTTTTGTATTTGTTTAATTAATGAAAAGTTTTAAAATTTCGTATTTTTTTAAAAACAAGTTGTTGGTGTCTGCAGGCACGTAGTGGGATTTATGCTGTTAATACTCCGTGCAAAGTTGTTCAAAGTGATTGCAAAGTTGTGCAAAGTGATTTCAAAGTTTTAGATGTATTTGTTTATATGACCTAAGTTGTTGACATATAGAAACACGCAGTTGTAAAGTCAAGAAATTTAATAAAGGCCAGTTGAAAGCAGCCTGTGGATGTTCACATGAGCTGACTGTAAACTGTTGGAAAACTGCGTGCAAAGTTGGAAAAAGCGGTTGAAATGTTGGCGAAGTTGCTTGTATATTTAACCTAAGACATTGGCACGACACTCCCGCAGTTAAATTTCGAAAACATTAATTAAATGTCTCGAGAATGCCTCATAAATAAGCAGACTATCACAATAGACCACAGGAAAATCGACGACAAACTGTGTACAAAGTTGTGAAAAGCGATTGCAAAGTTGGTAGTTTCATTCGGGATTGTTACCTGTGATATCATATAAACAAGTCCCATAGTTAAAAGTTCGAAAATGTGAAAACTAGTTCCTAATTTGTTGTTAAATTACGTAGTGTTGCTCAAAGTACGTAGAGGTCATAGGTCATTTTTAAATGGCACTTTTGCAAGCGATATCGATTTTGAAACTTTGAAAAACATGAAATAGCTGCCAATTCGGTTCAATTTCAAATAGTCCATGCAGCTGTATTGTTAGCTGACCAACTCATGTTTAAAGTAAAGCACAATCGGGCGTGGTTAGTACTTGCATGGGACACTCACTGAGTAAAGAAGCAGATGTTTTTTCTTTTTGTTTCATCACACGCACGGAAAAAATATAAGGGGACATTAATGCATTTTTTCTTACTGTGATGTCAATCATTTCTTGTGGAAAATCGTGGAATTTTTGTATTTGTTTAATTAATGAAAAGTTTTAAAATTTCGTATTTTTTTAAAAACAAGTTGTTTGAGTCTGCAGGCACGTAGTGGGATTTATGCTGTTAATACTCCGTGCAAAGTTGTTCAAAGTGATTGCAAAGTTGTGCAAAGTGATTTCAAAGTTTTTAGATGTATTTGTTTATATGACCTAAGTTGTTGACATATAGAAATACGCAGTTGTAAAGTCAAGAAATTTAATAAAGGCCAGTTGAAAGCAGCCTGTGGATGTTCACATGAGCTGACTGTAAACTGTTGGAAAACTGCGTGCAAAGTTGGAAAAAGCGGTTGAAATGTTGGCGAAGTTGCTTGTATATTTAACCTAAGTCATTGGCACGACACTCCCGCAGTTAAATTTCGAAAACATTAATTAAATGTCTCGAGAATGCCTCATAAATAAGCAGACTATCACAATAGACCACAGGAAAATCGACGACAAACTGTGTACAAAGTTGTGAAAAGCGATTGCAAAGTTGGTAGTTTCATTCGGGATTGTTACCTGTGATATCATATAAACAAGTCCCATAGTTAAAAGTTCGAAAATGTGAAAACTAGTTCCTAATTTGTTGTTAAATTACGTAGTGTTGCTCAAAGTATGTAGAGGTCATAGGTCATTTTTAAATGGCACTTTTGCAAGCGATATCGATTTTGAAACTTTGAAAAACATGAAATAGCCGCCAATTCGGTTCAATTTCAAATAGTCCATGCAGCTGTGTTGTTAGGTGAACAACTCATGTTTAAAGTAAAGCACGATCGGTCGTGATTAGTACTTGCATGGGAAACTCACTGAGAAAACAAGCTGTTGTTTTTTCTTTTTGTTTCATCACACGCACGGAAAAAAATATAAGGCGACATTCATGCATTTTTTCTTACTGTGATGTCAATCATTTTTTGTGAAAAATTGTGGAATTTTTGTATTTGTTTAATTAATGAAAAGTTTTAAAATTTCGTATTTTTTTAAAAAACAAGTTTTTGGTGTTTGCAGGCACGTAGTGGGATTTATGCTGTTAATAATCCGTGCAAAAATGTTCAAAGTGATTGCAAAGTTGTGCAAAGTGATTTCAAATTTTATAGATGTATTTGTATATATGACCTAAATTGTTGGCATATAGAAACGCGCACTTGTAAAGTCAAGATATTAATAAAGGCCAGTTGATGAA
>NW_003115348.1:0-38965 GCF_000003605.2 Saccoglossus kowalevskii | reverse complement strand
AGTTCATCATCCTTTCACTCAGTGTCATGGACTAAAATACTAGTAACTAAAGTCGTTCCCTTGCACCCAGTGTCATCAACTAAAACACAAGTAACTAAATTCGTTCCCTTACACCCAGTGTCATCAACTAAAATACAAGTAACTGAAGTCATTTCCTTGCACCCATTGTCATCAACTAAAATACAAGTAACTGAAGTCATTTCCTTGCACCCATTGTCATCAACAAAATTACTAGTAACTAAAGTCGTTCCTTTACACTCAGTGTCATGGACTAAAATACTAGTAACTCAAGCTGTTCCATTTCACTCAGTGTCATGGACTAAAATACTAGTAACTCAAGTCACTTCCTTACACTCAGTGTCATCAACTAAAGTACTAGTAACTTATGTCATTCCCTTACAATCAGTGTCATCAACTAAAATACAAGTAACTCAAGTCATTTCCTTACACTCAGTGCATCAACTAAAATACTAGTAACTCAAGTCATTCCCTTACACTCAGTGTCATCAACTAAAATGCTAGTAACTCAAGTCGTTCCCTTACACTCAGTGTCATTAACTAAAATACAAAAAACTCAAGTCATTCCCTTGCACTCAGTGTCATCAACTAAAATACTAGTAACTCAAGTCACTTCCTTACACTCAGTGTCATCAACTAAAGTACTAGTAACTTATGTCATTCCCTTACAATCAGTGTCATCAACTAAAATACAAGTAACTCAAGTCATTTCCTTACACTCAGTGTCATCAACTAAAATACTAGTAACTCAAGTCGTTCCGTTACACTCAGTGTCATTAACTAAAATACAAGAAACTCAAGTCATTCCCTTACACTCAGTGTCATCAACTAAAAATACAAGTAACTCAAGTCATTTCCTTACACTCAGTGTCATCAACTAAAGTACTAGTAACTAAAGTCGTTCCTTTAACTCAGTGTCATGGACTAAATACAGTAACTCAAGTCATTTCCTTACATTCAGTGCATCACTAAATACTAGTAACTCAAGTCATTCCTTACAATCAGAGTCATCAACTAAAATACAAGTACTCAAGTCGATTCCTTGCACTCAGTGTCATCAACTAAAATACTAGTAACTAAAGTCACTCCTTTACACTCAGTGTCATCAACTCAAGTACTAGTAACTCAAGTGATTCCCTTTGCATCCAGTGTCATTAACTAAAATACTAGTAACTAAAGTCATTTCATTACACTCAGTGTCATCAACTAATGTACTAGTAACTAAAGTCGTTCTTTTACACTCAGTGTCATAGAATAAAATACTAGTAACTCAAGCCGTTTCCTTTCACTCAGTGTCATGGACTAAAATACTAGTAACTCAAGTCACTTCCTTACACTCAGTGTCATAAACTAAAGTACTAGTAACTCAAGTCATTCCCTTACACTCAGTGTCATCAACTAAAATACAAGTAACTAAAGTCGTTCTCTTACACCCAGTGTCATCGACTAAAATACTAGAAACTCAGGTCATTTCCTTACACTCAGTGCATCAACTAAAATACTAGTAACTCAAGTCATTCCCTTACACTCAGTGTCATCAACTAAAATACTAGTAACTCAAGTCGTTCCGTTACACTCAGTGTCATCAACTAAAATACAAGAAACTCAAGTCATTCCCTTACACTCAGTGTCATCAACTAAAGTACTAGTAACTAAAGTCGTTCCTTTACAATCAGTGTCATGGACTAAAATACTAGTAACTCGATTCATTCCCTTACACTCGGTGCCATCAACTGAAATACAAGTAACTCAAGTCATTCCCTTACACACAGTGTCATCAACTAAAATACAAGTAACTGAAGTCATTTCCTTACACTCAGTGTCATCAACTAAAATACTAGTACCTCAAGTCATTCCCTTACACTCAGAGTCATCAACTAAAATACAAGTAACTCAAGTCATTTCCTTACACTCAGTGCATCAACTAAAATACTAGTAACTCAAGTCATTCCCTTACACTCAGTGTCATCAACTAAAATACTAGTAACTCAAGTCGTTCCATTACACTCAGTGTCATTAACTAAAATACAAGAAACTCAAGTCATTCCCTTACACTCAGTGTCATCAACTAAAATACAAGTAACTCAAGTCATTTCCTTACACTCAGTGTCATCAACTAAAGTACTAGTATCTAAAGTCGTTCCTTTACACTCAGTGTCATGGACTAAAATACT
Organism: Saccoglossus kowalevskii; assembly: GCF_000003605.2. Classification (NCBI taxonomy): domain Eukaryota; kingdom Metazoa; phylum Hemichordata; class Enteropneusta; family Harrimaniidae; genus Saccoglossus; species Saccoglossus kowalevskii. Next base: position 36,773 of record NW_003115348.1, on the reverse strand, counting down.
AGTAACTCAAGCCGTTTCCTTTCACTCAGTGTCATGGACTAAAATACTAGTAACTCGATTCATTCCCTTACACTCGGTGCCATCAACTGAAATACAAGTAACTCAAGTCATTCCCTTACACTCAGTGTCATCAACTAAAATACTAGTAACTCAAGTCATTCCCTTACAGTCAGTGTCATCAACTAAAATACAAGTAACTCAAGTCATTTCCTTACACTCAGTGCATCAACTAAAATACTAGTAACTCAAGTCATTCCCTTACACTCAGTGTCATCAACTAAAATACTAGTAACTCAAGTCGTTCCGTTACACTCAGTGTCATTAACTAAAATAAAAGAAACTCAAGTCATTCCCTTACACTCAGTGTCATCAACTAAAATACAAGTAACTCAAGTCATTTCCTTACACTCAGTGTCATCAACTAAAGTACTAGTAACTAAAGTCGTTCCTTTACACTCAGTGTCATGGACTAAAATACTAGTAACTCAAGCCGTTTCCTTTCACTCAGTGTCATGGAGTAAAATACTAGTAACTCGATTCATTCCCTTACACTCGGTGCCATCAACTGAAATACAAGTAACTCAAGTCATTCCTTACACTCAGTGTCATCAACAAAATTACTAGTAACTAAAGTCGTTCCTTTACACTCAGTGTCATGGACTAAAATACTAGTAACTCAAGCTGTTCCATTTCACTCAGTGTCATGGACTAAAATACTAGTAACTCAAGTCACTTCCTTACACTCAGTGTCATCAACTAAAGTACTAGTAACTCAAGTCATTCCCTTACAATCAGTGTCATCAACTAAAATACAAGTAACTCAAGTCGTTCCCTTACACTCAGTGTCATCAACTAAAGTACTAGTAACTCAAGTCATTCCCTTACAATCAGTGTCATCAACTAAAATACAAGTAACTTAAGTCGTTCCCTTACACTCAGTGTCATCAACTAAAATACAAGTAACTAAAGTCACTCCCTTACACTCAGTGTCATCAACTAAAATACAAGTAACTAAAGTCGTCCTTACACCCAGTGTCATCAACGAAATACTAGTAACTCAAGTCGTTCCTTACACTCAGTGTCATTAACTAAAATACGAGTAACTCAAGTCATTTCCTTACACTCAGTGTCATCAACTAAAATACAAGTAACTCAAGACGTTCCTTTACACTCAGTGTCATCAACGAAAATACTAGTAACTCAAGTCGTTCCCTTATACTCAGTGTCATTAACTAAAATACTAGTAACTCAAGTCATCCCTTACACTCAGTGTCATCAACTAAAATACAAGTAACTCAAGTCATTTCCTTACACTCAGTGCATCAACTAAAATACTAGTAACTCAAGTCATTCCCTTACACTCAGTGTCATCAACTAAAATACAAGTAACTCAAGTCATTTCCTTACACTCAGTGTCATCAACTAAAGTACTAGTAACTAAAGTCGTTCTTTACACTCAGTGTCATGGACTAAAATACTAGTAACTCAATTCATTCCCTTACACTCGATGCCATCAATTGAAATACAAGTAACTCAAGTCATTCCCTTACACTCAGTGTCATCAACTAAAATACAAGTAACTAAAGTCGTTCCCTTGCACCCAGTGTCATCAACTGTAATACTAGAAACTCAAGTCATTCCCTTACACACAGTGTCATCAACTAAAATACAAGTAACTCAAGTCATTTCCTTACACTCAGTGTCATCAACTAAAATACTAGTAACTCAAGTCATTCCCTTACACTCAGTGTCATTAACTAAAATACAAGAAACTCAAGTCATTCCCTTACACTCAGTGTCATCAACTAAAATACAAGTAACTCAAGTCATTTCCTTACACTCAGTGTCATCAACTAAAGTACTAGTAACTAAAGTCGTTCCTTTACACTCAGTGTCATGGACTAAAATACTAGTAACTCAAGCCGTTTCCTTTCACTCAGTGTCATGGACTAAAATACTAGTAACTCAATTCATTCCCTTACACTCGATGCCATCAATTGAAATACAAGTAACTCAAGTCATTCCCTTACACTCAGTGTCATCAACTAAAATACAAGTAACTAAAGTCGTTCCCTTGCACCCAGTGTCATCAAATGTAATACTAGAAACTCAAGTCATTCCCTTGCACACAGTGTCATCAACTAAAATACAAGTAACTCAAGTCATTTCCTTACACTTAGTGTCATCAACTAAAATACTAGTAACTCAAGTCATTCCCTTACACTCAGTGTCATTAACTAAAATACAAGAAACTCAAGCTATTCCCTTACACTCAGTGTTATCAACTAAAATACAAGTAACTCAAGTCATTTCCTTACACTCAGTGTCATCAACTAAAGTACTAGTAACTAAAGTCGTTCCTTTACACTCAGGGTCATGGACTAAAATAGTAGTAACTCAAGCCGTTTCCTTTCACTCAATGTCATGGACTAAAATACTAGTAACTCAATTCATTCCCTTACACTCGTTGCCATCAATTGAAATACAAGTAAATCAAGTCATTCCCTTACACTCAGTGTCATCAACTAAAATACAAGTAACTAAAGTCGTTCCCTTGCACCCAGTGTCATCAACTGTAATACTAGAAACTCAAGTCATTCCCTTACACACAGTGTCATCAACTAAAATACAAGTAACTCAAGTCAATTCCTTACACTCAGTGTCATCAACTAAAATACTAGTAACTCAAGTCATTCCCTTACACTCAGGGTCATCAACTAAAATACAAGTAACTAAAGTCGTTCCTTTACACCCAGTGTCATCAACGAAATTACTAGTAACTCAAGTCGTTCCCTTATACTCAGTGTCATTAACTAAAATACTAGAAACGCAAGTCATTCCCTTACACTCAGTGTCATCAACTAAAATACAAGTAACTCAAGTCATTCCCTTACACTCAGTGTCATCAACTAAAATACAAGTAACTAAAGTCGTTCCCTTACACCCAGTGTCATCAACGAAATTACTAGTAACTCAAGTCGTTCCCTTACACTCAGTGTCATTAACTAAAATACGAGTAACTCAAGTCATTTCCTTACACTCAGTGTCATCAACTAAAATACAAGTAACTCAAGACGTTCCTTTACACTCAGTGTCATCAACGAAAATACTAGTAACTCAAGTCGTTCCCTTATACTCAGTGTCATTAACTAAAATACTAGTAACTCAAGTCATTCCCTTACACTCAGTGTCATCAACTAAAATACAAGTAACTCAAGTCATTTCCTTACACTCAGTGCATCAACTAAAATACTAGTAACTCAAGTCATTCCCTTACACTCAGTGTCATCAACTAAAATACAAGTAACTCAAGTCATTTCCTTACACTCAGTGTCATCAACTAAAGTACTAGTAACTAAAGTCGTTCTTTACACTCAGTGTCATGGACTAAAATACTAGTAACTCAATTCATTCCCTTACACTCGATGCCATCAATTGAAATACAAGTAACTCAAGTCATTCCCTTACACTCAGTGTCATCAACTAAAATACAAGTAACTAAAGTCGTTCCCTTGCACCCAGTGTCATCAACTGTAATACTAGAAACTCAAGTCATTCCCTTACACACAGTGTCATCAACTAAAATACAAGTAACTCAAGTCATTTCCTTACACTCAGTGTCATCAACTAAAATACTAGTAACTCAAGTCATTCCCTTACACTCAGTGTCATTAACTAAAATACAAGAAACTCAAGTCATTCCCTTACACTCAGTGTCATCAACTAAAATACAAGTAACTCAAGTCATTTCCTTACACTCAGTGTCATCAACTAAAGTACTAGTAACTAAAGTCGTTCCTTTACACTCAGTGTCATTAACTAAAATACTAGTAACTCAAGCCGTTTCCTTTCACTCAGTGTCATGGACTAAAATACTAGTAACTCAATTCATTCCCTTACACTCGTTGCCATCAATTGAAATACAAGTAACTCAAGTCATTCCCTTACACTCAGTGTCATCAACTAAAATACAAGTAACTAAAGTCGTTCCCTTGCACCCAGTGTCATCAACTGTAATACTAGAAACTCAAGTCATTCCCTTACACTCAGTGTCATCAACTAAAATACTAGTAACTCAAGTCGTTCCCTTACACCCAGTGTCATCAAGTAAAATACTAGTAACTCAAGTCATTTCCTTACACTCAGTGTCATCAACTAAAGTACTAGTAACTAAAGTCGTTCCTTTACGCTCAGTGTCATTAACTAAAATACAAGTAACTCAAGTCATTTCCTTACACTCAGTGTCATCAACTAAAGTACTAGTAACTAAAGTCGTTCCTTTACACTCAGTGTCATGGACTAAAATACTAGTAACTCAAGCCGTTTCCTTTCACTCAGTGTCATGGACTAAAATACTAGTAACTCAATTCATTCCCTTACACTCGATGCCATCAATTGAAATACAAGTAACTCAAGTCATTCCCTTACACTCAGTGTCATCAACTAAAATACAAGTAACTAAAGTCGTTCCCTTGCACCCAGTGTCATCAACTGTAATACTAGAAACTCAAGTCATTCCCTTACACACAGTGTCATCGACTAAAATACAAGTAACACAAGTCATTTCCTTACACTCAGTGTCATCAACTAAAATACAAGTAACTCAAGTCATTCCCTTACACTCAGTGTCATCAACTAAAATACAAGTAACTCAAGTCGTTCCCTTGCACCCAGTGTCATCAACTGTAATACTAGAAACTCAAGTCATTCCCTTACACACAGTGTCATCAACTAAAATACAAGTAACACAAGTCATTTCCTTACACTCAGTGTCATCAATTAAAATACAAGTAACTCAAGTCATTCCCTTACACACAGTGTCATCAACTAAAATACAAGTAACACAAGTCATTTCCTTACACTCAGTGTCATCAACTAAAATTCAAGTAACTCAAGTCATTCCCTTACACTCAGTGTCATCAACTAAAATACAAGTAACTAAAGTCGTTCCCTTGCACCCAGTGTCATCAACTGTAATACTAGAAACTCAAGTCATTCCCTTACACACAGTGTCATCAACTAAAATACAAGTAACTCAAGTCATTCCCTTACACTCAGTGTCATCAACTAAAATACAAGTAACTAAAGTCGTTCCCTTGCACCCAGTGTCATCAACTGTAATACTAGAAACTCAAGTCATTCCCTTACACACAGTGTCATCAACTAAAATACAAGTAACTCAAGTCATTTCCTTACACTCAGGGTCATCAACTAAAATACAAGTAACTAAAGTCGTTCCCTTACACCCAGTGTCATCAACGAAATTACTAGTAACTCAAGTCGTTCCCTTATACTCAGTGTCATTAACTAAAATACTAGAAACGCAAGTCATTCCCTTACACTCAGTGTCATCAACTAAAATACAAGTAACTCAAGTCATTCCCTTACACTCAGTGTCATCAACTAAAATACAAGTAACTAAAGTCGTTCCCTTACACCCAGTGTCATCAACGAAATTACTAGTAACTCAAGTCGTTCCCTTACACTCAGTGTCATTAACTAAAATACGAGTAACACAAGTCATTTCCTTACACTCAGTGTCATCAACTAAAATACAAGTAACTCAAGACGTTCCCTTACACTCAGTGTAATCAACTAAAATACTAGTAACACAAGTCGTTCCCTTACACCCAGTGTCATCAAGTAAAATACTAGGAACTCAAGTCATTTCCTTACACTCAGTGTCATCAACTAAAATACAAGTAACTCAAGTCGTTCTCTTACACCCAGTGTCATCGACTAAAATACTAGAAACTCAAGTCGTTCCCTTACACACAGTGCCATTAACTAAAATACTAGAAACTCAAGTCATTCCATTAGACTCAGTGTCATCAACTAAAATACAAGCAACTCAAGTCGTTCCCTTACACTCAGTGCATCAACTAAAATACTAGTAACTCAAGTCATTCCCTTACACTCAGTGTCATCAACTAAAATACTAGTAACTCAAGTCGTTGCGTTACACTCAGTTTCATTAATTAAAATACAAGAAACTCAAGTCATTCCCTTACACTCAGTGTCATCAACTAAAATACAAGTAACTCAAGTCATTTCCTTACACTCAGTGTCATCAACTAAAGTACTAGTAACTAAAGTCGTTCCTTTACACTCAGTGTCATGGACTAAAATACTAGTAACTCAAGCCGTTTCCTTTCACTCAGTGTCATGGACTAAAATACTAGTAACTCGATTCATTCCCTTACACTCATTGCCATCACCTGAAATACAAGTAACTCAAGTCATTCCCTTACACTCAGTGTCATCAACTAAAATACAAGTAACTAAAGACGTTCCCTTGCACCCAGTGTCATCAACTATAATACTAGAAACTCAAGTCATTCCCTTACACACAGTGTCATCAACTAAAGTACAAGTAACTCAAGTCATTTCCTTACACTCAGTGTCATCAACTAAAATACTAGTAACTCAAGTCATTCCATTACACTCAGTGTCATCAACTAAAATACTAGTAACTCAAGTCATTCCCTTACACACAGTGCCATCAACTAAAATACAAGTAACTCAAGTCATTTCCTTACACTCAGTGTCATTAACTAAAATGCTAGTAACTCAAGTCGTTCCCTTACACCCAGTGTCATCAACGAAATTACTAGTAACTCAAGTCGTTCCCTTACACTCAGTGTCATTAACTAAAATACTAGAAACGCAAGTCATTCCATTAGACTCAGTGTCATCAACTAAAATACAAGCAACTCAAGTCATTTCCTTACACTCAGTGCATCAACTAAAATACTAGTAACTCAAGTCATTCCCTTACACTCAGTGTCATCAACTAAAATACAAGTAACTCAAGTCGTTGCGTTACACTCAGTGTCATTAATTAAAATACAAGAAACTCAAGTCATTCCCTTACACTCAGTGTCATCAACTAAAATACAAGTAACTCAAGTCATTTCCTTACACTCAGTGCCATCAACTAAAGTACTAGTAACTAAAGTCGTTCCTTAACACTCAGTGTCATGGACTAAAATACTAGTAACTCAAGCCGTTTCCTTTCACACAGTGTCATCAACTAAAATACAAGTAACATAAGTCATTTCCTTACACTCAGTGTCATCAACTAAAATACAGTACTCAGTCATTCCCTTACACTCAGTGTCATCAACTAAAATACAAGTAACTAAAGTCGTTCCCTTGCACCCAGTGTCATCAACTAAAATACTAGTAACTCAAGTCGTTCCGTTACACTCAGTGTCATTAATTAAAATACAAGAAACTCAAGTCATTCCCTTACACTCAGAGTCATCAACTAAAATACAAGTAACTCAAGTCATTTCCTTACACTCAGTGTCATTAACTAAAATACTAGTAACTCAAGTCATTCCCTTACACCCAGTGTCATCATCGAAATTACCAGTAACTCAAGTCGTTGCCTTACACTCAGTGTCATCAACTAAAATACAAGTAACTCAAGTCATTACCTTACACTCAGTGTCATCAACTAAAATACTAGTGACTCAAGTCATTTCCTTACACTCAGTGCATCAACTAAAATACTAGTAACTCAAGTCATTCCCTTACACTCAGTGTCATCAACTAAAATACTAGTAACTCAAGTCGTTCCGTTACACTCAGTGTCATTAATTAAAATACAAGAAACTCAAGTCATTCCCTTACACTCAGAGTCATCAACTAAAATACAAGTAACTCAAGTCGTTCCTTTACACTCAGTGTCATGGACTAAAATACTAGTAACTCGATTCATTCCCTTACACTCGGTGCCATCAACTGAAATACAAGTAACTCAAGTCATTCCCTTACACTCAGTGTCATCAACTAAAATACAAGTAACTAAAGTCGTTCCCTTGCACCCAGTGTCATCAACTATAATACTAGAAACTCAAGTCATTCCCTTACACACAGTGTCATCAACTAAAATACAAGTAACTGAAGTCATTTCCTTACACTCAGTGTCATCAACTAAAATACTAGTAACTCAAGTCATTCCCTTACACTCTGTGTCATCAACTAAAATACAAGTAACTCAAGTCATTTCCTTACACTCAGTGCATCAACTAAAATACTAGTAACTCAAGTCATTCCCTTACACTCAGTGTCATCAACTAAAATTCTAGTAACTCAAGTCGTTCCCTTACACTCAGTGTCATTAACTAAAATACAAAAAACTCAAGTCATTCCCTTGCACTCAGTGTCATCAACTAAAATACAAGTAACTCAAGTCATTTCCTTACACTCAGTGTCATCAACTAAAGTACTAGTAACTATAGTCGTTCCTTTACACTCAGTGTCATGGACTAAAATACTAGTAACTCAAGCCGTTTCCTTTCACTCAGTGTCATGGACAAAAATACTAGTAACTCAATTCATTCCCTTACACTCGATGCCATCAACTGAAATACAAGTAACTCAAGTCATTCCCTTACACTCAGTGTCATCAACTAAAATACTAGTAACTCAAGTCATTCCCTTACACTCAGTGTCATCAACTGAAATACAAGTAACTCAAGTCATTTCCTTACACTCAGTGCATCAACTAAAATACTAGTAACTCAAGTCATTCCCTTACACTGAGTGTCATCAACTAAAATACAAGTAACTAAAGTCGTTCCCTTGCACCCAGTGTCTTCAACTATAATACTAGAAACTCAAGTCATTCCCTTACACACAGTGTCATCAACTAAAATACAAGTAACTCAAGTCATTTCCTTACACTCAGTGTCAGCAACTAAAATACTAGTAACTCAAGTCATTCCCTTACACTCAGTGTCATCAACTAAAATACTAGTAACTCAAGTCATTTTCCTTACACTCAGTGTCATCAACTAAAGTACTAGTAACTAAAGTCGTTCTTTTACACTCAGTGTCATGGACTAAAATACTAGTAACTCAAGTCACTTCGTTACACTCAGTGTCATAAACTAAAGTACTAGTAACTGAAGTCATTTCCTTACACTCAGTGTCATCAACTAAAATACTAGTAACTCAAGTCATTCCCTTACACTCAGTGTCATCAACTAAAATACAAGTAACTCAAGTCATTTCCTTACACTCAGTGCATCAACTAAAATACTAGTAACTCAAGTCATTCCCTTACACTCAGTGTCATCAACTAAAATACTAGTAACTCAAGTCGTTCCGTTACACTCAGTGTCATTAACTAAAATACAAGAAACTCAAGTCATTCCCTTACACTCAGTGTCATCAACTAAAATACAAGTAACTCAAGTCATTTCCATACACTCAGTGTCATCAACTAAAGTACTAGTAACTAAAGTCGTTCCTTTACACTCAGTGTCATGGACTAAAATACTAGTAACTCAAGCCGTTTCCTTTCACTCAGTGTCATGTACTAAAATACTAGTAACTCGATTCATTCCCTTACACACGGTGCCATCAACTGAAATACAAGTAACTCAAGTCATTCCCTTACACTCAGTGTCATCAACTAAAATACTAGTAACTCAAGTCATTCCCTTACACTCAGTGTAATCAACTGAAATACAAGTAACTCAAGTCATTTCCTTACACTCAGTGCATCAACTAAAATACTAGTAACTCAAGTCATTTCCTTACACTCAGTGTCATCAACTAAAATACTAGTAACTCAAGTCGTTCCCTTACACTCAGTGTCATTAACTAAAATACAAAAAACACAAGTCATTCCCTTGCACTCAGTGTCATCAACTAAAATACAAGTAACTCAAGTCATTTCCTTACACTCAGTGTCATCAACTAAAGTACTAGTAACTATAGTCGTTCCTTTACACTCAGTGTCATGGACTAAAATACTAGTAACTCAAGCCGTTTCCTTTCAGTCAGTGTCATGGACTAAAATACTAGTAACTCAATTCATTCCCTTACACTCGATGCCATCAACTGAAATACAAGTAACTCAAGTCATTCCCTTACACTCAGTGTCATCAACTAAAATACAAGTAACTAAAGTCGTTCCCTTGCACCCAGTGTCTTCAACTATAATACTAGAAACTCAAGTCATTCCCTTACACACAGTGTCATCAACTAAAATACAAGTAACTCAAGTCATTTCCTTACACTCAGTGTCATCAACTAAAATACTAGAAACTCAAGTCATTCCCTTACACTCAGTGTCATCAACTAAAATACTATTGACTCAAGTCGTTCCGTTACACTCAGTGTCATTAATTAAAATACAAGAAACTCAAGTCATTCCCTTACACTCAGTATCATCAACTAAAATACAAGTAATTCAAGTCATTTCCTTACACTCAGTGTCATCAACTAAAGTACTAGTAACTAAAGTCGTTCCTTTACACTCAGTGTCAAGGACTAAATACTAGTAACTCAAGCCGTTTCCTTTCACTCAGTGTCATGGACTAAAATACTAGTAACTCGATTTATTCCCTTACACTCAGTGCCATCAACTGAAATACAAGTAACTCAAGTCATTCCCTTACACTCAGTGTCATCAACTAAAATATAAGTAACTAAAGACGTTCCCTTGCACCCAGTGTCATGAACTATAATACTAGAAACTCAAGTCATTCCCTTACACACAGTGTCATCAACTAAAATACAAGTAACTAAAGTCATTCCCTTACACCCAGTGTCATCAACTAAAATACAAGTAACTCAAGTCATTTCCTTACACTCAGTGTCATCAACTAAAGTACTAGTAACTAAAGTCGTTTCTTTACACTCACTGTGATCAACTAAAGTACTAGTAACTCAAGTGATTCCCTTGCACCCAGTGTCATTAACTAAAATACTAGTAACTAAAGTCATTTCCTTACACTCAGTGTCATCAACTAAAGTACTAGTAACTCAAGTCATTCCCTCACAATCAGTGTCATCAACTAAAATACAAGTAACTCAAGTCGTTCCCTTACACTCAGTGTCATCAACTAAAATACAAGTAACTCAAGTCACTCCCTTACACTCAGTGTCATCAACTAAAATACAAGTAACTAAATTCGTTCCCTTACACCCAGTGTCATCAACTAAAATACAAGTAACTGAAGTCATTTCCTTACACTCAGTGTCATCAACTAAAGTACTAGTAACTAAAGTCGTTTATTTACACTCACTGTCATCAACTAAAGTACTAGTAACTCAAGTGATTCCCTTGCACCCAGTGTCATTAACTAAAATACTAGTAACTAAAGTCATTTCATTACACTCAGTGTCATCAACTAAAGTACTAGTAACTAAAGTCGTTCCTTTACACTCAGTGTCATGGACTAAAATACTAGTAACTCAAGCCGTTTCCTTTCACTCAGTGTCATGGACTAAAATACTAGTAACTCAATTCATTCCCTTACACTCGTTGCCATCAATTGAAATACAAGTAACTCAAGTCATTCCCTTACACTCAGTGTCATCAACTAAAATACAAGTAACTAAAGTCGTTCCCTTGCACCCAGTGTCATCAACTGTAATACTAGAAACTCAAGTCATTCCCTTACACACAGTGTCATCAACTAAAATACAAGTAACTCAAGTCATTTCCTTACACTCAGTGTCATCAACTAAAATACTAGTAACTCAAGTCATTCCCTTACACTCAGTGTCATCAACTAAAATACAAGTAACTAAAGTCGTTCCCTTACACCCAGTGTCATCAACGAAATTACTAGTAACTCAAGTCGTTCCCTTACACTCAGTGTCATTAACTAAAATACGAGTAACTCAAGTCATTTCCTTACACTCAGTGTCATCAACTAAAATACAAGTAACTCAAGACGTTCCCTTACACTCAGTGTAATCAACTAAAATACTAGTAACTCAAGTCGTTCCCTTACACCCAGTGTCATCAAGTAAAATACTAGTAACTCAAGTCATTCCCTTACACTCAGTGTCATCAACTAAAATACAAGTAACTCAGGTCATTACCTTACATTCAGTGTCATCAACTAAAATACAAGTAACTAAAGTCGTTCTCTTACACCCAGTGTCATCGACTAAAATACTAGAAACTCAAGTCATTCCCTTACACACAGTGCCATCATCTAAAATACAAGTAACTCAAGTCATTTCCTTACACTCAGTGTCATTAACTAAAATACTAGTAACTCAAGTCGTTCCCTTACACCCAGTGTCATCAACGAAATTACTAGTAACTCAAGTCGTTCCCTTACACTCAGTGTCATTAATTAAAATACAAGAAACTCAAGTCATTCCTTACACTCAGTGTCATCAACTAAAATACAAGTAACTCAAGTCATTTCCTTACACTCAGTGTCATCAACTAAAGTACTAGTAACTAAAGTCGTTCCTTAACACTCAGTGTCATGGACTAAAATACTAGTAACTCAAGCCGTTTCCTTTCACTCAGTGTCATGGACTAAAATACAAGTAACTCGATTCATTCCCTTACACTCAGTGCCATCATCTGAAATACAAGTAACTCAAGTCATTCCGTTACACTCAGTGTCATCAACTAAAATACAAGTAACTAAAGACGTTCCCTTGCACCCAGTGTCATAAACTATAATACTAGAAACTCAAGTCATTCCCTTACACACAGTGTCATCAACTAAAATACAAGTAACTCAAGTCATTTCTTTACACTCAGTGTCATCAACTAAAATACTAGTAACTCAAGTCATTCCCTTACACCCAGTGACATCAACTAAAATACAAGTATCTCAAGTCATTTCCTTACACTCAGTGTCATCAACTAAAATACTAGAAACTCAAGTCATTCCCTTACACACAGTGCCATCAACTAAAATACAAGTAACTCAAGTCATTTCCTTACACTCAGTGTCATTAACTAAAATACTAGTAACTCAAGTCGTTCCCTTACACCCAGTGTCATCAACGAAATTACTAGTAACTCAAGTCGTTCCCTTACACTCAGTGTCATTAACTAAAATACTAGAAACGCAAGTCATTCCATTAGACTCAGTGTCATCAACTAAAATACAAGCAACTCAAGTCATTTCCTTACACTCAGTGCATCAACTAAAATACTAGTAACTCAAGTCATTCCCTTACACTCAGTGTCATCAACTAAAATACTAGTAACTCAAGTCGTTGCGTTACACTCAGTTTCATTAATTAAAATACAAGAAACTCAAGTCATTCCCTTACACTCAGTGTCATCAACTAAAATACAAGTAACTCAAGTCATTTCCTTACACTCAGTGTCATCAACTAAAGTACTAGTAACTCAAGTCATTCCCTTACAATCAGTGTCATCAACTAAAATACAAGTAACTCAAGTCGTTCCCTTGCACTCAGTGTCATCAACTAAAATACAAGTAACTCAAGTCACTCCCTTACACTCAGTGTCATCAACTAAAATACAAGTAACTAAATTCGTTCCCTTACACCCAGTGTCATCAACTAAAATACAAGTAACTGAAGTCATTTCCTTACACTCAGTGTCATCAACTAAAGTACTAGTAACTAAAGTCGTTTATTTACACTCACTGTCATCAACTAAAGTACTAGTAACTCAAGTGATTCCCTTGCACTCAGTGTCATTAACTAAAATACTAGTAACTAATGTCATTTCATTACACTCAGTGTCATCAACTAATGTACTAGTAACTAAAGTCGTTCTTTTACACTCAGTGTCATAGAAGAAAATACTAGTAACTCAAGCCGTTTCCTTTCACTCAGTGTCATGGACTAAAATACTAGTAACTCAAGTCACTTCCTTACACTCAGTGTCATAAACTAAAGTACTAGTAACTCAAGTCATTCCCTTACACTCAGTGTCATCAACTAAAATACAAGTAACTAAAGTCGTTCTCTTACACCCAGTGTCATCGACTAAAATACTAGAAACTCAAGTCAATCCCTTACACACAGTGCCATCAACTAAAATACAAGTAACTCAGGTCATTTCCTTACACTCAGTGTCATTATCTAAAATACTAGTAACACAAGTCGTTCCCTTACACCCAGTGTCATCAACGAAATTACTAGTAACTCAAGTCGTTCCCTTACACTCAGTGTCATTAACTAAAATACTAGAAACGCAAGTCATTCCATTACACTCAGTGCATCAACTAAAATACTAGTAAGTCAAGTCATTTCCTTACACTCAGTGCATCAACTAAAATACAAGTAACTCAGGTCATTTCCTTACACTCAGTGTCATCAACGAAATTACTAGTAACTCAAGTGATTCCCTTGCACCCAGTGTCATAAACTAAAATACTAGTAACTAAAGTCATTTCATTACACTCAGTGTCATCAACTAAAGTACTAGTAACTAAAGTCGTTCTTTTACACTCAGTGTCATGGACTAAAATACTAGTAACTCAAGCCGTTTCCTTTCACTCAGTGTCATGGACTAAAATACTAGTAACTCAAGTCACTTCCTTACACTCAGTGTCATAAACTAAAGTACTAGTAACTCAAGTCATTCCCTTACACTCAGTGTCATCAACTAAAATACAAGTAACTCAAGTCATTACCTTACACTCAGTGTCATCAACTAAAATACAAGTAACTAAAGTCGTTCTCTTACACCCAGTGTCATCGACTAAAATACTAGAAACTCAAGTCATTCCCTTACACACAGTGCCATCAACTAAAATACAAGTAACTCAAGTCATTTCCTTACACTCAGTGTCATTAACTAAAATACTAGTAACTCAAGTCGTTCCCTTACACCCAGTGTCATCAACGAAATTACTAGTAACTCAAGTCGTTCCCTTACACTCAGTGTCATTAACTAAAATACTAGAAACGCAAGTCATTCCATTACACTCAGTGCATCAACTAAAATACTAGTAACTCAAGTCATTTCCTTACACTCAGTGCATCAACTAAAATACTAGTAACTCAAGTCATTCCCTTATACTCAGTGTCATCAACTAAAATACTAGTAACTCAAGTCGTTCCGTTACACTCATTGTCATTAATTAAAATACAAGAAACTCAACTCATTCCCTTACACTCAGTGTCATCAACTAAAATACAAGAAACTCAAGTCATTCCCTTACACTCAGTGTCATCAACTAACGTACTAGTAACTAAAGTCGTTCCTTTACACTCAGTGTCATGGACTAAAATACTAGTAACTCGATTCATTCCCTTACACTCGGTGCCATCAACTGAAATACAAGTAACTCAAGTAATTCCCATACACTCAGTGTCATCAACTAAAATACAAGTAACTAAAGTCGTTCCCTTGCACCCAGTGTCATCAACTATAATACTAGAAACTCAAGTCATTCCCTTACACACAGTGTCATCAACTAAAATACAAGTAACTGAAGTCATTTCCTTGCACCCATTGTCATCAACAAAATTACTAGTAATTAAAGTCGTTCCTTTACACTCAGTGTCATGGACTAAAATACTAGTAACTCAAGCCGTTTCCTTTCACTCAGTGTCATGGACTAAAATACTAGTAACTCAATTCATTCCCTTACACTCGATGCCATCAACTGAAATACAAGTAACTCAAGTCATTCCCTTACACTCAGTGTCTTCAACTAAAATACAAGTAACTAAAGTCGTTCCCTTGCACCCAGTGTCATCAACTAAAATACAAGTAACTAAATTCGTTCCCTTACACCCAGTGTCATCAACTAAAATACAAGTAACTGAAGTCATTTCCTTGCACCCATTGTCATCAACAAAATTACTAGTAACTAAAGTCGTTCCTTTACACTCAGTGTCATGGACTAAAATACTAGTAACTCAAGCTGTTCCATTTCACTCAGTGTCATGGACTAAAATACTAGTAACTCAAGTCACTTCTTTACACTCAGTTCATCAACTAAAGTACTAGTAACTCAAGTCATTCCTTACAATCAGTGTCATCAACTACAATACAAGTAACTCAAGTCGTTCCCTTACACTCAGTGTCATCAACTAAAATACTAGTAACTAAAGGTACTCCCTTACACTCAGTGTCATCAACTAAAATACAAGTAACTAAATTCGTTCCCTTACACCCAGTGTCATCAACTAAAATACAAGTAACTGAAGTCATTTCCTTACACTCAGTGTCATCAACTAAAGTACTAGTAACTAAAGTCGTTTATTTACACTCACTGTCATCAACTAAAGTACTAGTAACTCAAGTGATTCCCTTGCACCCAGTGTAATTAACTAAAATACTAGTAACTAAAGTCATTTCATTACACTCAGTGTCATCAACTAAAGTACTAGTAACTAAAGTCGTTCTTTTACACTCAGTGTGATGGACTAAAATACTAGTAACTCAAGCCGTTTCCTTTCACTCAGTGTCATGGACTAAAATACTAGTAACTCAAGTCACTTCCTTACACTCAGTGTCATAAACTAAAGTACTAGTAACCCAAGTCATTCCCTTACACTCAGTGTCATCAACTAAAATACAAGTAACTCAAGTCATTACCTTACACTCAGTGTCATCAACTAAAATACAAGTAACTAAAGTCGTTCTCTTACACCCAGTGTCATCGACTAAAATACTAGAAACTCAAGTCATTCCCTTACACACAGTGCCATCAACTAAAATACAAGTAACTCAAGTCATTTCCTTACACTCAGTGTCATTAACTAAAATACTAGTAACTCAAGTCGTTCCCTTACACCCAGTGTCGTCAACGAAAATACAAGTAACTCAAGTCGTTCCCTTACACTCAGTGTCATTAACTAAAATACTAGAAACGCAAGTCATTCCATTACACTCAGTGCATCAACTAAAATACTAGTGACTCAAGTCATTTCCTTACACTCAGTGCATCAACTAAAATACCAGTAACTCAAGTCATTCCCTTACACTCAGTGTCATCAACTAAAATACTAGTAACTCAAGTCGTTCCGTCACACTCAGTGTCATTAATTAAAATACAAGAAACTCAAGTCATTCCCTTACGCTCAGTGTCATCAACTAAAGTACTAGTAACTAAAGTCGTTCCCTTGCACCCAGTGTCATCAACTATAATACTAGAAACTCAAGTCATTCCCTTACACTCAGTGTCATCAACTAAAATACAAGTAACTCAAGTCATTACCTTACACTCAGTGTCATCAACTAAAATACAAGTAACTAAAGTCGTTGTCTTACACTCAGTGTCATCGACTAAAATACTAGAAACTCAAGTCATTCCCTTACACACAGTGCCATCAACTAAAATACAAGTAACTCAAGTCATTTCCTTACACTCAGTGTCATTAAGTAAAATACTAGTAACTCAAGTCGTTCCCTTACACCCAGTGTCATCAACGAAATTACTAGTAACTCAAGTCGTTAACTTACACTCAGTGTCATCAACTAAAATACTAGAAACACAAGTCATTCCATTACACTCAGTGTCATCAACTAAAATACTAGTAACTCAAGTTGTTCCGTTACACTCAGTGTCATTAACTAAAATACAAGAAACTCAAGTCATTCCCTTACACACAGTGTCATCAACTAAAATACAAGTAACTCAAGTCATTTCCTTACACTCAGTGTCATCAACTAAAGTACTAGTAACTAAAGTCGTTCCTTTACACTCAGTGTCATGGACTAAAATACTAGTAACTCAAGCCGTTTCCTTTCACTCAGTGTCATGGACTAAAATACTAGTAACTCGATTCATTCCCTTACACTCATTGCCATCACTTGAAATACAAGTAACTCAAGTCATTCCCTTACACTCAGTGTCATCAACTAAAATACAAGTAACTAAAGACGTTCCCTTGCACCCCAGTGTCATCAACTATAATACTAGAAACTCAAGTCATTCTCTTACACACAGTGTCATCAACTAAAATAAAAGTAACTCAAGTCATTTCCTTACACTCACTGTCATCAACTAAAGTACTAGTAACTCAAGTGATTCCCTTGCACCCAGTGTAATTTAACTAAAATACTAGTAACTCAAGTCACTTCCTTACACTCAGTGTCATCAACTAAAGTACTAGTAACTTATGTCATTCCCTTACAATCAGTGTCATCAACTAAAATACAAGTAACTCAAGTCGTTCCCTTACACTCAGTGTCATCAACTAAAATACAAGTAACTCAAGTCATTTCCTTACACTCAGTGTCATCAACTTATGTACTAGTAACTAAAGTCGTTCCTTTACACTCAGTGTCATGGACTAAAATACTAGTAACTCAAGCCGTTTCCTTTCACTCAGTGTCATGGACTAAAATACTAGTAACTAAAGTCGTTCCCTTGCACCCAGTGTCATCAACTAAAACACAAGTAACTAAATTCGTTCCCTTACACCCAGTGTCATCAACTAAAATACAAGTAACTGAAGTCATTTCCTTGCACCCATTGTCATCAACAAAATTACTAGTAACTAAAGTCGTTCCTTTACACTCAGTGTCATGGACTAAAATACTAGTAACTCAAGCTGTTCCATTTCACTCAGTGTCATGGACTAAAATACTAGTAACTCAAGTCACTTCCTTACACTCAGTGTCATCAACTAAAGTACTAGTAACTTATGTCATTCCCTTACAATCAGTGTCATCAACTAAAATACAAGTAACTCAAGTCATTTCCTTACACTCAGTGCATCAACTAAAATACTAGTAACTCAAGTCATTCCCTTACACTCAGTGTCATCAACTAAAATGCTAGTAACTCAAGTCGTTCCCTTACACTCAGTGTCATTAACTAAAATACAAAAAACTCAAGTCATTCCCTTGCACTCAGTGTCATCAACTAAAATACTAGTAACTCAAGTCACTTCCTTACACTCAGTGTCATCAACTAAAGTACTAGTAACTTATGTCATTCCCTTACAATCAGTGTCATCAACTAAAATACAAGTAACTCAAGTCATTTCCTTACACTCAGTGTCATCAACTAAAATACTAGTAACTCAAGTCGTTCCGTTACACTCAGTGTCATTAACTAAAATACAAGAAACTCAAGTCATTCCCTTACACTCAGTGTCATCAACTAAAATACAAGTAACTCAAGTCATTTCCTTACACTCAGTGTCATCAACTAAAGTACTAGTAACTAAAGTCGTTCCTTTAAACTCAGTGTCATGGACTAAAATACAAGTAACTCAAGTCATTTCCTTACATTCAGTGCATCAACTAAAATACTAGTAACTCAAGTCATTCCCTTACACTCAGTGTCATCAACTAAAATACTAGTAACTCAAGTCGTTCCCTTACACTCAGTGTCATTAACTAAAATACAAAAAACTCAAGTCATTCCCTTACACTCAGTGTCATCAACTAAAATACAAGTAACTCAAGTCATTTCCTTACACTCAGTGTCATCAACTTATGTACTAGTAACTAAAGTCGTTCCTTTACACTCAGTGTCATGGACTAAAATACTAGTAACTCAAGCCGTTTCCTTTCACTCAGTGTCATGGACTAAAATACTAGTAACTAAAGTCGTTCCCTTGCACCCAGTGTCATCAACTAAAACACAAGTAACTAAATTCGTTCCCTTACACCCAGTGTCATCAACTAAAATACAAGTAACTGAAGTCATTTCCTTGCACCCATTGTCATCAACAAAATTACTAGTAACTAAAGTCGTTCCTTTACACTCAGTGTCATGGACTAAAATACTAGTAACTCAAGCTGTTCCATTTCACTCAGTGTCATGGACTAAAATACTAGTAACTCAAGTCACTTCCTTACACTCAGTGTCATCAACTAAAGTACTAGTAACTTATGTCATTCCCTTACAATCAGTGTCATCAACTAAAATACAAGTAACTCAAGTCGTTCCCTTACACTCAGTGTCATCAACTAAAATACTAGTAACTAAAGTCACTCCCTTACACTCAGTGTCATCAACTAAAATACAAGTAACTAAATTCGTTCCCTTACACCCAGTGTCATCAACTAAAATACAAGTAACTGAAGTCATTTCCTTACACTCAGTGTCATCAACTAAAGTACTAGTAACTAAAGTCGTTTATTTACACTCACTGTCATCAACTAAAGTACTAGTAACTCAAGTGATTCCCTTGCACCCAGTGTAATTTAACTAAAATACTAGTAACTAAGGTCATTTCATTACACTCAGTGTCATCAACTAAAGTACTAGTAACTAAAGTCGTTCTTTTACACTCAGTGTCATAGAATAAAATACTAGTAACTCAAGCCGTTTCCTTTCACTCAGTGTCATGGACTAAAATACTAGTAACTCAAGTCACTTCCTTACACTCAGTGTCATCAACTAAAATACTAGTAACTCAAGTCATTCCCTTACACTCAGTGTCATCAACTAAAATACTAGTAACTCAAGTCGTTCCGTTACACTCAGTGTCATTAATTAAAATACAAGAAACTCAAGTCATTTCCTTACACTCAGTGTCATCAACTAAAGTACTAGTAACTAAAGTCGTTCCTTTAAACTCAGTGTCATGGACTAAAATACTAGTAACTCAAGCCGTTTCCTTTCACTCAGTGTCATGGAGTAAAATATTAGTAACTCGATTCATTCCCTTACACTCAGTGTCATCAACTAAAATACAAGTAACTCAAGTCATTTCCTTACATTCAGTGCATCAACTAAAATACTAGTAACTCAAGTCGTTCCGTTACACTCAGTGTCATTAACTAAAATACAAGAAACTCAAGTCATTCCCTTACACTCAGTGTCATCAACTAAAATACAAGTAACTCAAGTCATTTCCTTACACTCAGTGTCATCAACTAAAGTACTAGTAACTAAAGTCGTTCCTTTACACTCAGTGTCATGGACTAAAATACTAGTAACTCAAGCCGTTTCCTTTCACTCAGTGTCATGGACTAAAATACTAGTAACTCGATTCATTCCCTTACACTCGGTGCCATCAACTGAAATACAAGTAACTCAAGTCATTCCTTACACTCAGTGTCATCAGCTAAAATACAAGTAACTAAAGACGTTCCCTTGCACCCAGTGTCATAAACTATAATACTAGAAACTCAAGTCATTCCCTTACACACAGTGTCATCAACTAAAATACAAGTAACTCAAGTCATTTCTTTACACTCAGTGTCATCAACTAAAATACTAGTAACTCAAGTCATTCCCTTACACTCAGTGTCATCAACTAATATACAAGTAACTCAAGTCATTTCCTTACACTCAGTGCATCAACTAAAATACTAGTAACTCAAGTCATTTCCTTACACTCAGTGTCATCAACTAAAGTACTAGTAACTAAAGTCGTTCCTTTACACTCAGTGTCATGGACTAAAATACTAGTAACTCAAGCCGTTTCCTTTCACTCAGTGTCATGGACTAAAATACTAGTAACTCAATTCATTCCCTTACACTCGATGCCATCAATTGAAATACAAGTAACTCAAGTCATTCCCTTACACTCAGTGTCATCAACTAAAATACAAGTAACTAAAGTCGTTCCCTTGCACCCAGTGTCATCAACTGTAATACTAGAAACTCAAGTCATTCCCTTACACTCAGTGCCATCAACTGAAATACAAGTAACTCAAGTCATTCCCATACACTCAGTGTCCTGGACTAAAATACTAGTAAATCAAGCCGTTTCCTTTCACTCAGTGTCATGGACTAAAATACTAGTAACTCAATTCATTCCCTTACACTCGATGCCATCAATTGACATACAAGTAACTCAAGTCATTCCCTTACACTCAGTGTCATCAACTAAAATACAAGTAACTAAAGTCGTTCCCTTGCACCCAGTGTCATCAACTGTAATACTAGAAACTCAAGTCATTCCCTTGCACACAGTGTCATCAACTAAAATACAAGTAACTCAAGTCATTTCCTTACACTTAGTGTCATCAACTAAAATACTAGTAACTCAAGTCATTCCCTTACACTCAGTGTCATTAACTAAAATACAGGAAACTCAAGTTATTCCCTTACACTCAGTGTCATCAACTAAAATACAAGTAACTCAAGTCATTTCCTTACACTCAGTGTCATCAACTAAAGTACTAGTAACTAAAGTCGTTCCTTTACACTCAGTGTCATGGACTAAAATACTAGTAACTCAAGCCGTTTCCTTTCACTCAATGTCATGGACTAAAATACTAGTAACTCAATTCATTCCCTTACACTCGTTGCCATCAATTGAAATACAAGTAACTCAAATCATTCCCTTACACTCAGTGTCATCAACTAAAATACAAGTAACTAAAGTCGTTCCCTTGCACCCAGTGTCATCAACTGTAATACTAGAAACTCAAGTCATTCCCTTACACACATTGTCATCAACTAAAATACAAGTAACTCAAGTCATTTCCTTACACTCAGTGTCATCAACTAAAATACTAGTAACTCAAGTCATTCCCTTACACTCAGGGTCATCAACTAAAATACAAGTAACTAAAGTCGTTCCCTTACACCCAGTGTCATCAACGAAATTACTAGTAACTCAAGTCGTTCCCTTATACTCAGTGTCATTAACTAAAATACTAGAAACGCAAGTCATTCCCTTACACTCAGTGTCATCAACTAAAATACAAGTAACTCAAGTCATTCCCTTACACTCAGTGTCATCAACTAATATACAAGTAACTAAAGTCATTCCCTTACACCCAGTGTCATCAACGAAATTACTAGTAACTCAAGTCGTTCCCTTACACTCAGTGTCATTAACTAAAATACGAGTAACTCAAGTCATTTCCTTACACTCAGTGTCATCAACTAAAATACAAGTAACTCAAGACGTTCCTTTACACTCAGTGTCATCAGCGAAATTACTAGTAACTCAAGTCGTTCCCTTATACTCAGTGTCATTAACTAAAATACTAGTAACTCAAGTCATTCCCTTACACTCAGTGTCATCAACTAAAATACAAGTAACTCAAGTCATTTCCTTACACTCAGTGCATCAACTAAAATACTAGTTACTCAAGTCATTCCCTTACACTCAGTGTCATCAACTAAAATACAATTAACTCAAGTCGTTCCGTTACACTCAGTGTCATTAACTAAAATACAAGAAACTCAAGTCATTCCCTTACACTCAGTGTCATCAACTAAAATACAAGTAACTCAAGTCATTTCCTTACACTCAGTGTCATCAACTAAAGTACTAGTAACTAAAGTCGTTCTTTACACTCAGTGTCATGGACTAAAATACTAGTAACTCAATTCATTCCCTTACACTCGATGCCATCAATTGAAATACAAGTAACTCAAGTCATTCTCTTACACTCAGTGTCATCAACTAAAATACAAGTAACTAAAGTAGTTCCCTTGCACCCAGTGTCATCAACTGTAATACTAGAAACTCAAGTCATTCCCTTGCACACAGTGTCATCAACTAAAATACAAGTAACTCAAGTCATTTCCTTACACTTAGTGTCATCAACTAAAATACTAGTAACTCTAGTCATTCCCTTACACTCAGTGTCATTAACTAAAATACAGGAAACCCAAGTTATTCCCTTACACTCAGTGTCATCAACTAAAATACAAGTAACTCAAGTCATTTCCTTACACTCAGTGTCATCAACTAAAGTACTAGTAACTAAAGTCGTTCCTTTACACTCAGTGTCATGGACTAAAATACTAGTAACTCAAGCCGTTTCCTTTCACTCAATGTCATGGACTAAAATACTAGTAACTCAATTCATTCCCTTACACTCGTTGCCATCAATTGAAATACAAGTAACTCAAGTCATTCCCTTACACTCAGTGTCATCAACTAAAATACAAGTAACTAAAGTCGTTCCCTTGCACCCAGTGTCATCAACTGTAATACTAGAAACTCAAGTCATTCCCTTACACACAGTGTCATCAACTAAAATACAAGTAACTCAAGTCATTTCCTTACACTCAGTGTCATCAACTAAAATACTAGTAACTCAAGTCATTCCCTTACACTCAGGGTCATCAACTAAAATACAAGTAACTAAAGTCGTTCCCTTACACCCAGTGTCATCAACGAAATTACTAGTAACTCAAGTCGTTCCCTTATACTCAGTGTCATTAACTAAAATACTAGAAACGCAAGTCATTCCCTTACACTCAGTGTCATCAACTAAAATACAAGTAACTCAAGTCATTCCCTTACACTCAGTGTCATCAACTAATATACAAGTAACTAAAGTCATTCCCTTACACCCAGTGTCATCAACGAAATTACTAGTAACTCAAGTCGTTCCCTTACACTCAGTGTCATTAACTAAAATACGAGTAACTCAAGTCATTTCCTTACACTCAGTGTCATCAACTAAAATACAAGTAACTCAAGACGTTCCTTTACACTCAGTGTCATCAACGAAATTACTAGTAACTCAAGTCGTTCCCTTATTCTCAGTGTCATTAACTAAAATACTAGTAACTCAAGTCATTCCCTTACACTCAGTGTCATCAACTAAAATACAAGTAACTCAAGTCATTTCCTTACACTCAGTGCATCAACTAAAATACTAGTTACTCAAGTCATTCCCTTACACTCAGTGTCATCAACTAAAATACAAGTAACTCAAGTCGTTCCGTTACACTCAGTGTCATTAACTAAAATACAAGAAACTCAAGTCATTCCCTTACACTCAGTGTCATCAACTAAAATACAAGTAACTCAAGTCATTTCATTACACTCAGTGTCATCAACTAAAGTACTAGTAACTAAAGTCGTTCTTTACACTCAGTGTCATGGACTAAAATACTAGTAACTCAATTCATTCCCTTACACTCGATGCCATCAATTGAAATACAAGTAACTCAAGTCATTCCCTTACACTCAGTGTCATCAACTAAAATACAAGTAACTAAAGTCGTTCCCTTGCACCCAGTGTCATCAAATGTAATACTAGAAACTCAAGTCATTCCCTTGCACACAGTGTCATCAACTAAAATACAAGTAACTCAAGTCATTTCCTTACACTTAGTGTCATCAACTAAAATACTAGTAACTCAAGTCATCCCCTTACACTCAGTGTCATTAACTAAAATACAAGAAACTCAAGCTATTCCCTTACACTCAGTGTTATCAACTAAAATACAAGTAACTCAAGTCATTTCCTTACACTCAGTGTCATCAACTAAAGTACTAGTAACTAAAGTCGTTCCTTTACACTCAGGGTCATGGACTAAAATAGTAGTAACTCAAGCCGTTTCCTTTCACTCAATGTCATGGACTAAAATACTAGTAACTCAATTCATTCCCTTACACTCGTTGCCATCAATTGAAATACAAGTAAATCAAGTCATTCCCTTACACTCAGTGTCATCAACTAAAATACAAGTAACTAAAGTCGTTCCCTTGCACCCAGTGTCATCAACTGTAATACTAGAAACTCAAGTCATTCCCTTACACACAGTGTCATCAACTAAAATACAAGTAACTCAAGTCATTCCCTTACACTCAGTGTCATCAACTAAAATACAAGTAACTAAAGTCGTTCCCTTGCAACCCAGTGTCACCAACTGTAATACTAGAAACTCAAGTCATTCCCTTACACACAGTGCCATCAACTAAAATACAAGTAACTCAAGTCATTTCCTTACACTCAGGGTCATCAACTAAAATACAAGTAACTAAAGTCGTTCCCTTACACCCAGTGTCATCAACGAAATTACTAGTAACTCAAGTCGTTCCCTTATACTCAGTGTCATTAACTAAAATACTAGAAACGCAAGTCATTCCCTTACACTCAGTGTCATCAACTAAAATACAAGTAACTCAAGTCATTCCCTTACACTCAGTGTCATCAACTAAAATACAAGTAACTAAAGTCGTTCCCTTACACCCAGTGTCATCAACGAAATTACTAGTAACTCAAGTCGTTCCCTTACACTCATTGTCATTAACTAAAATACGAGTAACTCAAGTCATTTCCTTACACTCAGTGTCATCAACTAAAATACAAGTAACTCAAGACGTTCCCTTACACTCAGTGTAATCAACTAAAATACTAGTAACATAAGTCGTTCCCTTACACCCAGTGTCATCAAGTAAAATACTAGTAACTCAAGTCATTCCCTTACACTCAGTGTCATCAACTAAAATACAAGTAACTCAAGTCATTACCTTACATTCAGTGTCATCAACTAAAATACAAGTAACTAAAGTCGTTCTCTTACACCCAGTGTCATCGACTAAAATACTAGAAACTCAAGTCATTCCCTTACACACAGTGCCATCAACTAAAATACAAGTAACTCAAGTCATTTCCTTACACTCAGTGTCATTAACTAAAATGCTAGTAACTCAAGTCGTTCCCTTACACCCAGTGTCATCAACGAAATTACTAGTAACTCAAGTCGTTCCCTTACACTCAGTGTCATTAACTAAAATACTAGAAACGCAAGTCATTCCATTAGACTCAGTGTCATCAACTAAAATACAAGCAACTCAAGTCATTTCCTTACACTCAGTGCCATCACCTGAAATACAAGTAACTCAAGTCATTCCCTTACACTCAGTGTCATCAACTAAAATACAAGTAACTAAAGACGTTCCCTTGCACCCAGTGTCATAAACTATAATACTAGAAACTCAAGTCATTCCCTTACACACAGTGTCATCAACTAAAATACAAGTAACTCAAGTCATTTCTTTACACTCAGTGTCATCAACTAAAATACTAGTAACTCAAGTCATTCCCTTACACTCAGTGTCATCAACTAAAATACAAGTAACTCAAGTCATTTCCTTACACTCAGTGTATCAACTAAAATACTAGTAACTCAAGTCATTCCCTTACACTCAGTGTCATCAACTAAAATACAAGTAACTCAAGTCGTTCCGTTACACTCAGTGTCATTAACTAAAATACAAGAAACTCAAGTCATTCCCTTACACTCAGTGTCATCAACTAAAATACAAGTAACTCAAGTCATTTCCTTACACTCAGTGTCATCAACTAAAGTACTAGTAACTAAAGTCGTTCCTTTACACTCAGTGTCATGGACTAAAATACTAGTAACTCAAGCCGTTTCCTTTCACTCAGTGTCATGGACTAAAATACTAGTAACTCGATTTATTCCCTTACACCCAGTGTCATCAAGTAAAATACTAGAAACTCAAGTCATTCCCTTACACTCAGTGTCATCAACTAAAATACTAGTAACTAAAGTCGTTCCCTTACACCCAGTGTCATCAAGTAAAATACTAGTAACTCAAGTCATTTCCTTACACTCAGTGTCATCAACTAAAATACAAGTAACTCAAGTCGTTCTCTTACACCCAGTGTCATCGACTAAAATACTAGAAACTCAAGTCATTCCCTTACACACAGTGCCATCAACTAAAATACAAGTAACTCAAGTCATTTCCTTACACTCAGTGTCATTAACTAAAATACTAGTAACTCAAGTCGTTCCCTTACACCCAGTGTCATCAACGAAATTACTAGTAACTCAAGTCGTTCCCTTACACTCAGTGTCATTAACTAAAATACTAGAAACGCAAGTCATTCCATTAGACTCAGTGTCATCAACTAAAATACAAGCAACTCAAGTCATTTCCTTACACTCATTGCATCAACTAAAATACTAGTAACTCAAGTCATTCCCTTACACTCAGTGTCATCAACTAAAATACTAGTAACTCAAGTCGTTGCGTTACACTCAGTTTCATTAATTAAAATACAAGAAACTCAAGTCATTCCCTTACACTCAGTGTCATCAACTAAAATACAAGTAACTCAAGTCATTTCCTTACACTCAGTGTCATCAACTAAAGTACTAGTAACTAAAGTCGTTCCTTTACACTCAGTGTCATGGACTAAAATACTAGTAACTCAAGCCGTTTCCTTTCACTCAGTGTCATGGACTAAAATACTAGTAACTCGATTCATTCCCTTACACTCATTGCCATCACCTGAAATACAAGTAACTCAAGTCATTCCCTTACACTCAGTGTCATCAACTAAAATACAAGTAACTAAAGACGTTCCCTTGCACCCAGTGTCATCAACTATAATACTAGAAACTCAAGTCATTCCCTTACACACAGTGTCATCAACTAAAGTACAAGTAACTCAAGTCATTTCCTTACACTCAGTGTCATCAACTAAAATACTAGTAACTCAAGTCATTCCATTACACTCAGTGTCATCAACTAAAATACAAGTAACTCAAGTCATTTCCTTACACTCAGTGCATCAACTAAAATACTAGTAACTCAAGTCATTCCCTTACACTCAGTGTCAACTAAAATACTAGTAACTCAAGTTGTTCCGTTACACTCAGTGTCATTAACTAAAATACAAGAAACTCAAGTCATTCCCTTACACACAGTGTCATCAACTAAAATACAAGTAACTCAAGTCATTTCCTTACACTCAGTGTCATCAACTAAAGTACTAGTAACTAAAGTCGTTCCTTTACGCTCAGTGTCATTAACTAAAATACAATTAACTCTAGTCATTTCCTTACACTCAGTGTCATCAACTAAAATACAAGTAACTCAAGTCATTCCCTTACACTCAGTGTCATCAACTAAAATACAAGTAACTAAAGTCGTTCCCTTGCACCCAGTGTCATCAACTGTAATACTAGAAACTCAAGTCATTCCCTTACACACAGTGTCATCAACTAAAATACAAGTAACTCAAGTCATTTCCTTACACTCAGGGTCATCAACTAAAATACAAGTAACTAAAGTCGTTCCCTTACACCCAGTGTCATCAACGAAATTACTAGTAACTCAAGTCGTTCCCTTATACTCAGTGTCATTAACTAAAATACTAGAAACGCAAGTCATTCACTTACACTCAGTGTCATCAACTAAAATACAAGTAACTCAAGTCATTCCCTTACACTCAGTGTCATCAACTAAAATACAAGTAACTAAAGTCGTTCCCTTACACCCAGTGTCATCAACGAAATTACTAGTAACTCAAGTCGTTCCCTTACACTCAGTGTCATTAACTAAAATACGAGTAACTCAAGTCATTTCCTTACACTCAGTGTCATCAACTAAAATACAAGTAACTCAAGACGTTCCCTTACACTCAGTGTAATCAACTAAAATACTAGTAACACAAGTCGTTCCCTTACACCCAGCGTCATCAAGTAAAATACTAGTAACTCAAGTCATTCCCTTAAACTCAGTGCATCAACTAAAATACAAGTAACTCAAGTCATTACCTTACATTCAGTGTCATCAACTAAAATACAAGTAACTAAAGTCGTTCTCTTACACCCAGTGTCATTAACTAAAATGCTAGTAACTCAAGTCGTTCCCTTACACCCAGTGTCATCAACGAAATTACTAGTAACTCAAGTCGTTCCCTTACACTCAGTGTCATTAACTAAAATACTAGAAACGCAAGTCATTCCATTAGACTCAGTGTCATCAACTAAAATACAAGCAACTCAAGTCATTTCCTTACACTCAGTGCATCAACTAAAATACTAGTAACTCAAGTCATTCCCTTACACTCAGTGTCATCAACTAAAATACTAGTAACTCAAGTCGTTGCGTTACACTCAGTGTCATTAATTAAAATACAAGAAACTCAAGTCATTCCCTTACACTCAGTGTCATCAACTAAAATACAAGTAACTCAAGTCATTTCCTTACACTCAGTGTCATCAACTAAAGTACTAGTAACTAAAGTCGTTCCTTAACACTCAGTGTCATGGACTAAAATACTAGTAACTCAAGCCGTTTCCTTTCACTCAGTGTCATGGACTAAAATACTAGTAACTCGATTCATTCCCTTACACTCAGTGCCATCACCTGAAATACAAGTAACTCAAGTCATTCCCTTACACTCAGTGTCATCAACTAAAATACAAGTAACTAAAGACGTTCCTTTGCACCCAGTGTCATAAACTATAATACTAGAAACTCAATTCATTCCCTTACACACAGTGTCATCAACTAAAATACAAGTAACTCAAGTCATTTCTTTACACTCAGTGTCATCAACTAATATACTAGTAACTCAAGTCATTCCCTTACACTCAGTGTCATCAACTAAAATACAAGTAACTCAAGTCATTTCCTTACACTCAGTGTATCAACTAAAATACAAGTAACTCAAGTCATTTCCTTACACTCAGTGTCATTAACTAAAATACTAGTAACTCAAGTCGTTCCCTTACACCCAGTGTCATCAACGAAATTACTAGTAACTCAAGTCGTTCCCTTACACTCAGTGTCATTAACTAAAATACTAGAAACGCAAGTCATTCCATTACACTCAGTGTCATCAACTAAAATACTAGTGACTCAAGTCATTTTCCTTACACTCAGTGCATCAACTAAAATACTAGTAACTCAAGTCATTCCCTTACACTCAGTGTCATCAACTAAAATACTAGTAACTCAAGTCGTTCCGTCACACTCAGTGTCATTAATTAAAATACAAGAAACTCAAGTCATTCCCTTACACTCAGTGTCATCAACTAAAATACAAGAAACTCAAGTCATTCCCTTACGCTCAGTGTCATCAACTAAAGTACTAGTAACTAAAGTCGTTCCCTTGCACCCAGTGTCATCAACTATAATACTAGAAACTCAAGTCATTCCCTTACACTCAGTGTCATCAACTAAAATACAAGTAACTCAAGTCATTACCTTACACTCAGTGTCATCAACTAAAATACAAGTAACTAAAGTCGTTGTCTTACACTCAGTGTCATCGACTAAAATACTAGAAACTCAAGTCATTCCCTTACACACAGTGCCATCAACTAAAATACAAGTAACTCAAGTCATTTCCTTACACTCAGTGTCATTAAGTAAAATACTAGTAACTCAAGTCGTTCCCTTACACCCAGTGTCATCAACGAAATTACTAGTAACTCAAGTCGTTAACTTACACTCAGTGTCATTAACTAAAATACTAGAAACACAAGTCATTCCATTACACTCAGTGCATCAACTAAAATACTAGTAACTCAAGTCATTCCCTTACACTCAGTGTCATCAACTAAAATACAAGTAACTCAAGTCATTTCCTTACACTCAGTGCATCAACTAAAATACTAGTAACTCAAGTCATTCCCTTACACTCAGTGTCATCAACTAAAATACTAGTAACTCAAGTCGTTCCGTTACACTCAGTGTCATTAACTAAAATACAAGAAACTCAAGTCATTCCCTTACACTCAGTGTCATCAACTAAAATACAAGTAACTCAAGTCATTTCCTTACACTCAGTGTCATCAACTAAAGTACTAGTAACTAAAGTCGTTCCTTTACACTCAGTGTCATGGACTAAAATACTAGTAACTCAAGCCGTTTCCTTTCACTCAGTGTCATGGAGTAAAATACTAGTAACTCGATTCATTCCCTTACACTCGGTGCCATCAACTGAAATACAAGTAACTCAAGTCATTCCCTTACACTCAGTGTCATCAACTAAAATACTAGTAACTCAAGTCATTCCCTTACACTCAGTGTCATCAACAAAAATACAAGTAACTCAAGTCATTTCCTTACACTCAGTGCATCAACTAAAATACTAGTAACTCAAGTCATTCCCTTACACTCAGTGTCATCAACTAAAACACTAGTAACTCAAGTCGTTCCCTTACACTCAGTGTCATCAACTAAAATACAAGTAACTCAAGTCGTTCCGTTACACTCAGTGTCATTAACTAAAATACAAGAAACTCAAGTCATTCCCTTACACTCACTGTCATCAACTAAAATACAAGTAACTCAAGTCATTCCCTTACACTCAGTGTCATCAACTAAAATACTAGTAACTCAAGTCGTTCCGTTACACTCAGTGTCATTAACTAAAATACAAGAAACTCAAGTCATTCCCTTACACTCAGTGTCATCAACTAAAATACAAGTAACTCAAGTCATTTCCTTACACTCAGTGTCATCAACTAAAGTACTAGTAACTAAAGTCGTTCCTTTACACTCAGTGTCATGGACTAAAATACTAGTAACTCAAGCCGTTTCCTTTCACTCAGTGTCATGGAGTAAAATACTAGTAACTCGATTCATTCCCTTACACTCGGTGCCATCAACTGAAATACAAGTAACTCAAGTCATTCCCTTACACTCAGTGTCATCAACTAAAATACTAGTAACTCAAGTCATTCCCTTACACTCAGTGTCATCAACAAAAATACAAGTAACTCAAGTCATTTCCTTACACTCAGTGCATCAACTAAAATACTAGTAACTCAAGTCATTCCCTTACACTCAGTGTCATCAACTAAAACACTAGTAACTCAAGTCGTTCCCTTACACTCAGTGTCATCAACTAAAATACAAGTAACTCAAGTCATGACCTTACACTCAGGGTCATCAACTAAAATACAAGTAACTAAAGTCGTTCTCTTACACCCAGTGTCATCGACTAAAATACTAGAAACTCAAGTCATTCCCTTACACACAGTGCCATCAACTAAAATACAAGTAACTCACGTCATTTCCTTACACTCAGTGTCATTAACTAAAATACTAGTAACTCAAGTCGTTCCCTTACACCCAGTGTCATCAACGAAATTACTAGTAACTCAAGTCGTTCCCTTACACTCAGTGTCATTAACTAAAATACTAGAAACGCAAGTCATTCCATTACACTCAGTGCATCAACTAAAATACTAGTAACTAAAGTCATTTCATTACACTCAGTGTCATCAACTAAAGTACTAGTAACTAAAGTCGTTCTTTTACACTCAGTGTGATGGACTAAAATACTAGTAACTCAAGCCGTTTCCTTTCACTCAGTGTCATGGACTAAAATACTAGTAACTCAAGTCACTTCCTTACACTCAGTGTCATAAACTAAAGTACTAGTAACCCAAGTCATTCCCTTAC
The DNA here is from genome assembly GCF_000003605.2 of Saccoglossus kowalevskii. Classification (NCBI taxonomy): domain Eukaryota; kingdom Metazoa; phylum Hemichordata; class Enteropneusta; family Harrimaniidae; genus Saccoglossus; species Saccoglossus kowalevskii. The sequence goes on along the minus strand of NW_003115348.1, from coordinate 4,208 downwards.
ACTCAGTGTCATCAACTAAAATACAAGTAACTCAAGTCATTACCTTACACTCAGTGTCATCAACTAAAATACAAGTAACTAAAGTCGTTCTCTTACACCCAGTGTCATCGACTAAAATACTAGAAACTCAAGTCATTCCCTTACACACAGTGCCATCAACTAAAATACAAGTAACTCAAGTCATTTCCTTACACTCAGTGTCATTAACTAAAATACTAGTAACTCAAGTCGTTCCCTTACACCCAGTGTCGTCAACGAAAATACAAGTAACTCAAGTCGTTCCCTTACACTCAGTGTCATTAACTAAAATACTAGAAACGCAAGTCATTCCATTACACTCAGTGCATCAACTAAAATACTAGTGACTCAAGTCATTTTCTTACACTCAGTGCATCAACTAAAATACTAGTAACTCAAGTCATTCCCTTACACTCAGTGTCATCAACTAAAATACTAGTAACTCAAGTCGTTCCGTCACACTCAGTGTCATTAATTAAAATACAAGAAACTCAAGTCATTCCCTTACACTCAGTGTCATCAACTAAAATACAAGAAACTCAAGTCATTCCCTTACGCTCAGTGTCATCAACTAAAGTACTAGTAAATAAAGTCGTTCCCTTGCACCCAGTGTCATCAACTATAATACTAGAAACTCAAGTCATTCCCTTACACTCAGTGTCATCAACTAAAATACAAGTAACTCAAGTCATTACCTTACACTCAGTGTCATCAACTAAAATACAAGTAACTAAAGTCGTTGTCTTACACTCAGTGTCATCGACTAAAATACTAGAAACTCAAGTCATTCCCTTACACACAGTGCCATCAACTAAAATACAAGTAACTCAAGTCATTTCCTTACACTCAGTGTCATTAAGTAAAATACTAGTAACTCAAGTCGTTCCCTTACACCCAGTGTCATCAACGAAATTACTAGTAACTCAAGTCGTTAACTTACACTCAGTGTCATTAACTAAAATACTAGAAACACAAGTCATTCCATTACACTCAGTGCATCAACTAAAATACTAGTAACTCAAGTCATTCCCTTACACTCAGTGTCATCAACTAAAATACAAGTAACTCAAGTCATTTCCTTACACTCAGTGCATCAACTAAAATACTAGTAACTCAAGTCATTCCCTTACACTCAGTGTCATCAACTAAAATACTAGTAACTCAAGTCGTTCCGTTACACTCAGTGTCATTAACTAAAATACAAGAAACTCAAGTCATTCCCTTACACTCAGTGTCATCAACTAAAATACAAGTAACTCAAGTCATTTCCTTACACTCAGTGTCATCAACTAAAGTACTAGTAACTAAAGTCGTTCCTTTACACTCAGTGTCATGGACTAAAATACTAGTAACTCAAGCCGTTTCCTTTCACTCAGTGTCATGGAGTAAAATACTAGTAACTCGATTCATTCCCTTACACTCGGTGCCATCAACTGAAATACAAGTAACTCAAGTCATTCCCTTACACTCAGTGTCATCAACTAAAATACTAGTAACTCAAGTCATTCCCTTACACTCAGTGTCATCAACAAAAATACAAGTAACTCAAGTCATTTCCTTACACTCAGTGCATCAACTAAAATACTAGTAACTCAAGTCATTCCCTTACACTCAGTGTCATCAACTAAAACACTAGTAACTCAAGTCGTTCCCTTACACTCAGTGTCATCAACTAAAATACAAGTAACTCAAGTCATGACCTTACACTCAGGGTCATCAACTAAAATACAAGTAACTAAAGTCGTTCTCTTACACCCAGTGTCATCGACTAAAATACTAGAAACTCAAGTCATTCCCTTACACACAGTGCCATCAACTAAAATACAAGTAACTCACGTCATTTCCTTACTCTCAGTGTCATTAACTAAAATACTAGTAACTCAAGTCGTTCCCTTACACCCAGTGTCATCAACGAAATTACTAGTAACTCAAGTCGTTCCCTTACACTCAGTGTCATTAACTAAAATACTAGAAACGCAAGTCATTCCATTACACTCAGTGCATCAACTAAAATACTAGTAACTCAAGTCATTTCCTTACACTCTGTGCATCAACTAAAATACTAGTAACTCAAGTCATTCCCTTACACTCAGTGTCATCAACTAAAATACTAGTAACTCAAGTCGTTCCGTTACACTCAGTGTCATTAATTAAAATACAAGAAACTCAAGTCATTCCCTTACACTCAGTGTCATCAACTAAAATACAAGAAACTCAAGTCATTCCCTTACACTCAGTGTCATCAACTAACGTACTAGTAACTAAAGTCGTTCGTTTACACTCAGTGTCATGGACTAAAATACTAGTAACTCGATTCATTCCCTTACACTCGGTGCCATCAACTAAAATACTAGTAACTCGATTTATTCCCTTACACTCAGTGCCATCAACTGAAATACAAGTAACTCAAGTCATTCCCTTACACTCAGTGTCATCAACTAAAATAAAAGTAACTAAAGACGTTCCCTTGCACCCAGTGTCATCAACTATAATACTAGAAACTCAAGTCATTCCCTTACACACAGTGTCATCAACTAAAATACAAGTAACTAAAGTCATTCCCTTACACCCAGTGTCATCAACTAAAATACAAGTAACTCAAGTCATTTCCTTACACTCACTGTCATCAACTAAAGTACTAGTAACTCAAGCCGTTTCCTTTCACTCAGTGTCATGGACTAAAATACTAGTAACTCAAGTCACTTCCTTACACTCAGTGTCATAAACTAAAGTACTAGTAACTCAAGTCATTCCCTTACACTCAGTGTCATCAACTAAAATACATGTTACTCAAGTCATTACCTTATACTCAGTGTCATCAACTAAAATACAAGTAACTAAAGTCGTTCTCTTACACCCAGTGTCATCGACTAAAATACTAGAAACTCAAGTCATTACCTTACACACAGTGCCATCAACTAAAATACAAGTAACTCAAGTCATTTCCTTACACTCAGTGTCATTAACTAAAATACTAGTAACTCAAGTCGTTCCCTTACACCCAGTGTCATCAAGGAAATTACTAGTAACTCAAGTCGTTCCCTTACACTCAGTGTCATTAACTAAAATACTAGAAACGCAAGTCATTCCATTACACTCAGTGCATCAACTAAAATACTAGTAACTCAAGTCATTCCCTTACACTCAGTGTCATCAACTAAAATACAAGTAACTCAAGTCATTCCCTTACACTCAGTGTCATCAACTAAATTACAAGTAACTAAAGTCGTTCCCTCTACACAGTGTCATCAACTATAATACTAGAAACTCAAGTCATTCCCTTACACACAGTGTCATCAACTAAAATACAAGTAACTCAAGTCATTTCCTTACACTCAGTGCATCAACTAAAATACTAGTAACTCAAGTCATTCCCTTACACTCAGTGTCATCAACTAAAATACTAGTAACTCAAGTCGTTCCGTTACACTCAGTGTCATTAACTAAAATACAAGAAACTCAAGTCATTCCCTTACACTCAGTGTCATCAACTAAAATACAAGTAACTCAAGTCATTTCCTTACACTCAGTGTCATCAACTAAAGTACTAGTAACTAAAGTCGTTCCTTTAAACTCAGTGTCATGGACTAAAATACTAGTAACTCAAGCCGTTTCCTTTCACTCAGTGTCATGGAGTAAAATATTAGTAACTCGATTCATTCCCTTACACTCGGTGCCATCAACTGAAATACAAGTAACTCAAGTCATTCCCTTACACTCAGTGTCATCAACTAAAATACTAGTAACTCAAGTCATTCCCTTACACTCAGTGTCATCAACTAAAATACAAGTAACTCAAGTCATTTCCTTACATTCAGTGCATCAACTAAAATACTAGTAACTCAAGTCATTCCCTTACACTCAGTGTCATCAACTGAAATACAAGTAACACAAGTCATTCCCTTACACTCAGTGTCATTAACTAAAATACAAAAAACTCAAGTCATTCCCTTACACTCAGTGTCATCAACTAAAATACAAGTAACTCAAGTCATTTCCTTACACTCAGTGTCATCAACTTATGTACTAGTAACTAAAGTCATTCCCTTACACTCAGTGTCATCAACTGAAATACAAGTAACACAAGTCATTCCCTTACACTCAGTGTCATTAACTAAAATACAAAAAACTCAAGTCATTCCCTTACACTCAGTATCATCAACTAAAATACTAGTAACTCAAGTCATTCC
>NW_003115339.1:0-12987 GCF_000003605.2 Saccoglossus kowalevskii | reverse complement strand
CATCACTCTACTGTATAGAGACATTTAGACCTTTCTCCACTGTATAGAGACATTTAGACCACCCTCTACTGTATAGAAACATTTAGACCATCCTCTACTGTATAGAGACATTTAGGCCATCCTCTACTGTATCGAGACATTTAGGCCATTCTCCACTGTATAGACATTTATACCACCCTCTACTGTATAGAAACATTTAAACCATCCTCTACTGTATAGAAACATTTAAACCATCCTCTACTGTATAGAAACATTTAGACCATCCTTTCCAGTATAGAAACATTTAGACCACCCTCTACTGTGTAGAGGCATTTAGGCCACCCTCTAGTGTATAGAGACATTTAGGCCATTCTCCACTGTATAGAGACATTTAGACCACCCTCTACTGTATAGAAACATTTAGACCTCCCTCTACTGTATAGAGACATTTAGACCTCCCTCTACTGTATAGAGACATTTAGGCCGACCTCTAACTATATAGAGACATTTAGGCCATCGTCTACTGTATAGAGTCATTTAGGTTATCCTCTACTGTATAGGGACATTTAGGCCATGCGCTACTGTATAGAGACATTTAGACCATCCTCTACTGTATAGAGACATTTAGGCCATCCTCAACTGTATAGAGACATTTAAGCCATCCTCTACTGTATAGAGACATTTAGGCCATCCTCTACTGTATAGAGACATTTAGACCATCCTCTGCTGTATAGAGACATTTAGGCTATCCTCTACTGTATAGAGACATTTAGGCCATCCTCTACTGTATAGAGACATTTAGACATTAAGGCCATCCTCTAACTGTATAGAGACATTTAGACCACCCTTTACTATATAGAGACATTTAGGCCATCCTCTATTGTATAGACATTTAGACCACACTCTATTGTATAGAGACATTTAGGCCATCCTCTGACTGTATAGAGACATTTAGACCATCCTCTACTGTATAGAGACATTTAGGCCATCCTCTACTGTATCGAGACATTTAGGCCATTCTCCACTGTATAGACATTTATACCACCCTCTACTGTATAGAAACATTTAAACCATCCTCTACTGTATAGAAACATTTAAACCATCCTCTACTGTATAGAAACATTTAGACCATCCTTTCCAGTATAGAAACATTTAGACCACCCTCTACTGTGTAGAGGCATTTAGGCCACCCTCTACTGTATAGAGACATTTAGGCCATTCTCCACTGTATAGAGACATTTAGACCACCCTCTACTGTATAGAAACATTTAGACCATCCTCTACTGTATAGAAACATTTAGACCACCCTCTACTGTAGAGGCATTTAGGCCATCCTCTACTGTATTGAGACATTTAGGCCATTCTCTACTATATAGAGACATTTAGGCCATTCTCTACTATATAGAGACATTTAGGCCATCCTCCACTGTATAGAGATATTTAGGCCATCCTCTACTGTATAGAAACATTTAGACCACCCTCTATTGTATAGAAACATTTAGACCACCCTCTACTGTATAGAAACTTTTAGACCACCCTCTACTGTATAGAAACATTTAGACCGCCCTCTACTGTATAGAGGCATTTAGGCCACCCTCTACTGTATAGAGACATTTAGATCATCCTTTACTGTATAGAGACATTTAGGCCATCCTCTATTGTATAAGAGACATTTAGGCCATCCTCTACTGTATAGACATTTAGACCATCCTCTAACTATATAGAGACATTTAGGCCATTCTCCACTGTATAGAGACATTTAGGCCATCGTCTACTGTATAGAGATAATGGGGCCATCCTCTACTGTATAGGGACAATTAGGCCATCCTTTACTGTATAGAGGCATTTAGACCATCCTTTACTGTATAGAGACATTTAGGCCATCCTCAACTGTATAGAGACATTTAAGCCATCCTCTACTGTATAGAGACATTAAGGCCATCCTCTAACTGTATAGAGACATTTAGACCATCCTCTACTGTATAGAAACATTTAGACCATCCTCTACTGTATAAGAGACATTTAGACCACCCTCTACTGTATAGAGGCATTTAGGCCACCCTCTACTGTATAGAGACATTTAGACCTTTCTCCACTGTATAGAGACATTTAGACCACCCTCTACTGTATAGAAACATTTAGACCACCCTCTACTGTATAGAGACATTTAGGCCATCCTCTACTGTATCGAGACATTTAGGCCATTCTCCACTGTATAGAGACATTTATACCACCCTCTACTGTATAGAAACATTTAAACCATCCTCTACTGTATAGAAACATTTAAACCATCCTCTACTGTATTAGAAACATTTAGACCATCCTTTCCAGTATAGAAACATTTAGACCACCCTCTACTGTGTAGAGGCATTTAGGCCACCCTCTACTGTATAGAGACATTTAGGCCATTCTCCACTGTATAGAGACATTTAGACCACCCTCTACTGTATAGAAACATTTAGACCATCCTCTACTGTATAGAAACATTTAGACCACCCTCTACTGTATAGAGGCATTTAGGCCATCCTCTACTGTATTGAGACATTTAGGCCATTCTCCACTGTATAGAGACATTTAGGCCATCCTCCACTGTATAGAGATATTTAGGCCATCCTCTACTGTATAGAGACATTTAGACCACCCTCTACTGTATAGAGACATTTAGACCTCCCTCTACTGTATAGAGACATTTAGGCCAACCTCTAACTATATAGAGACATTTAGGCCATCGTCTACTGTATAGAGTCATTTAGGTTATCCTCTACTGTATAGGGACATTTAGGCCATGCGCTACTGTATAGAGACATTTACACCATCCTCTACTGTATAGAGACATTTAGGCCATCCTCAACTGTATAGAGACATTTAAGCCATCCTCTACTGTATAGAGACATTTAGGCCATCCTCTACTGTATAGAGACATTTAGACCATCCTCTGCTGTATAGAGACATTTAGGCTATCCTCTACTGTATAGAGACATTTAGGCCATCCTCTACTGTATAGAGACATTTAGACATTAAGGCCATCCTCTAACTGTATAGAGACATTTTGACCACCCTATACTATATAGAGACATTTAGGCCATCCTCTATTGTATAGACATTTAGACCACACTCTATTGTATAGAGACATTTAGGCCATCCTCTGACTGTATAGAGACATTTAGACCACCCTCTACTATATAGACATTTAGGCCATCCTCTACTGTATAGATATTTAGACCACTCTCTAGTGTATAGAGATATTTAGGCCATCATCTAACTGTATAGAGACATTTAGACCATCCTGTACTGTATAGAGACATATACGCCATCTTCTGACTGTATAGAGACATTTAGACCACCCTCTACTATATAGAGACATTTAGGCCACCCTCTACTGTATAGAGACATTTAGGCCATTCCCTACTGTATAGAGACTTTTAGACCATCCTATACTGTATAGAGACATTTAGGCCATCCTCTACTGTATAGAATCATTTAGACCACCCTCAACTGTATAGAGGCATTTAGGCCACCCTCCACTGTTTAGAGACATATAGACCACCCTCTACTGTATAAAACATTTAGACCACCCTCTACTGTATAGAGACATTTAGACCATCCTCTACTGTATAGAGACATTTAGGCCATCCTCTAATGTATCGAGACATTTAGGCCATTCTCCACTGTATAGAGGCATTTAGACCACCCTCTACTGTATAGAAACATTTAGACCATCCTCTACTGCATAGAAACATTTAGACCATCCTCTACTGTATAGAAACATTTAGGCCACCCTCTACTGTATAGAGACATTTAGGCCTTTCTCCACTGTATAGAGACATTTAGGCCACCCTCTACTGTATAGAAACATTTAGACCACCCTCTACTGTATAGAGACATTTAGGCCATCCTCTACTGTATCAAGACATTTAGGCCATTCTCCACTGTATAGAGACATTTATACCACCCTCTACTGTATAGAAACATTTAAACCATCCTCTACTGTATAGAAACATTTAAACCATCCTCTACTGTATAGAAACATTTAGACCATCCTTTCCAGTATAGAAACATTTAGACCACCCTCTACTGTGTAGAGGCATTTAGGCCACCCTCTACTGTATAGAGACATTTAGGCCATTCTCCACTGTATAGAGACATTTAGACCACCCTCTACTGTATAGAAACATTTAGACCATCCTCTACTGTATAGAAACATTTAAACCACCCTCTACTGTAGAGGCATTTAGGCCATCCTCTACTGTATTGAGACATTTAGGCCATTCTCTACTATATAGAGACATTTAGGCCATCCTCCACTGTATAGAGATATTTAGGCCATCCTCTACTGTATAGAGACATTTAGACCACCCTCTACTGTATAGAGACATTTAGACCTCCCTCTACTGTATAGAGACATTTAGGCCAACCTCTAACTATATAGAGACATTTAGGCCATTGTCTACTGTATAGAGTCATTTAGGTTATCCTCTACTGTATAGGGACATTTAGGCCATCCTCTACTGTATGGAGACATTTAGGCCATCCTCTACTGTATAGAGACATTTAGGTTATCCTCTACTGTATAGAGACATTTAGGCCATCCTCTACTGTATAGAGATAATTAGGCCATCCTCTACTGTATAGTCATTTCGGTTATCCTCTACTGTATAGAGACATTTAGACCATCCTCTACTGTATAGAGACATTTAGGCCATCCTCAACTGTATAGAGACATTTAAGCCATCCTCTACTGTATAGAGACATTTAGGCCACCCTCTACTGTATAGAGACATTTAGACCATCCTCTACTGCATAGAAACATTTAGACCATCCTCTACTGTATAGAAACATTTAGACCACCCTCCACTGTATAGAGACATTTAGGCCATCCTCTACTGTATAGAGACATTTAGGCCATCCTCTATTTTATCGAGACATTTAGGCCATTCTCCACTGTATAGAGACATTTAGACCACCCTCTACTGTATAGAAACATTTAGACCATCCTCTACTGCATAGAAACATTTAGACCATCCTCTACTGTATAGAAACATTTAGACCACCCTCTACTGTATAGAGGCATTTAGGCCACCCTCTACTGTATAGAGACATTTAGACCTTTCTCCACTGTATAGAAACATTTAGACCACCCTCTACTGTATAGAAACATTTAGACCACCCTCTACTGTATAGAGACATTTAGGCCATCCTCTACTGTATCGAGACATTTAGGCCATTCTCCACTGTATAGAGACATTTATACCACCCTCTACTGTATAGAAACATTTAAACCATCCTCTACTGTATAGAAACATTTAAACCATCCTCTACTGTATAGAAACATTTAGACCATCCTTTCCAGTACAGAAACATTTAGACCACCCTCTACTGTGTAGAGGCATTTAGGCCACCCTCTACTGTATAGAGACATTTAGGCCATTCTCCACTGTATAGAGACATTTAGACCACCCTCTACTGTATAGAAACATTTAGACCATCCTCTACTGTATAGAAACATTTAGAACACCCTCTACTGTAGAGGCATTTAGGCCATCCTCTACTGTATTGAGACATTTAGGCCATTCTCTACTGTATAGAGACATTTAGGCCATCCTCCACTGTATAGAGATATTTAGGCCATCCTCTACTGTATAGAGACATTTAGACCACCCTCTACTGTATAGAGACATTTAGACCTCCCTCTACTGTATAGAGACATTTAGGCCAACCTCTAACTATATAGAGACATTTAGGCCATCGTCTACTGTATAGAGTCATTTAGGTTATCCTCTACTGTATAGGGACATTTAGGCCATCCTCTACTGTATAGAGACATTTAGGCCATCCTCTACTGTATAGAGACATTTAGGTTATCCTCTACTGTATAGAGACATTTAGGCCATCCTCTACTATATAGAGATAATTAGGCCATTCTCCACTGTATAGAGACATTTAGGCCATCTTCTACTGTATAGAATCATTTAGACCACCCTCAACTGTATAGAGGCATTTAGGCCACCCTCTACTGTATAAGAGACATTTAGGCCATCCTCCACTGTATAGAGACATATAGACCACCCTCTACTGTATAAAACATTTAGACCACCCTCTACTGTATAGAGACATTTAGGCCATCCTCTACTGTATAGAGACATTTAGGCCATCCTCTAATGTATCAAGACATTTAGGCCATTCTCCACTGTATAGAGGCATTTAGACCACCCTCTACTGTATAGAAACATTTAGACCATCCTCTACTGCATAGAAACATTTAGACCATCCTCTACTGTATAGAAACATTTAGACCACCCTCTACTGTATAGAGGCATTTAGGCCACCCTCTACTGTATAGAGACATTTAGGCCTTTCTCTACTGTATAGAGACATTTAGGCCACCCTCTACTGTATAGAAACATTTAGACCACCCTCTACTGTATAGAGACATTTAGGCCATCCTCTACTGTATCGAGACATTTAGGCCATTCTCCACTGCATAGAGACATTTATACCACCCTCTACTGTATAGAAACATTTAAACCATCCTCTACTGTATAGAAACATTTAAACCATCCTCTACTGTATAGAAACATTTAGACCATCCTTTCCAGTATAGAAACATTTAGACCACCCTCTACTGTGTAGAGGCATTTAGGCCACCCTCTACTGTATAGAGACATTTAGGCCATTCTCCACTGTATAGAGACATTTAGACCACCCTCTACTATATAGAAACATTTAGACCATCCTCTACTGTATAGACACATTTAGACCACTCTCTACTGTATAGAGGCATTTAGGCCATCCTCTACTGTATTGAGACATTTAGGCCATTCTCCACTGTATAGAGACATTTAGACCACCCTCTACTGTATAGAAACATTTAGACCACCCCCTACTGTATAGAAACATTTAGACCACCCTCTACTGTATAGAAACATTTAGACCACCCTCTACTGTATAGAAACATTTAGACCGCCCTCTACTGTATAGAGACATTTAGGCCATTCTCCACTGTATAGAGACATTTAGGCCATCCTCCACTGTACAGAGATATTAAGGCCATCCTCTACTGTATAGAGACATTTAGACCACCCTCTACTGTATAGAGACATTTAGACCACCCTCTACTGTATAGAGACATTTAGGCCAACCTCTAACTATATAGAGACATTTAGGCCATCGTCTACTGTATAGAGATAATTAGGCCATCCTCTACTGTATAGGGACATTTAGACCATCCTCTACTGTATAGAGACATTTAGGCCCATCCTCTACTGTATAGGGACATTTAGACCATCCTCTACTGTATAGAGACATTTAGGCCATCCTCTACTGTATAGAGACATTTAGACCATCCTCTACTGTATAGAGACATTTAGACCATCCTCTACTGTATAGAGACATTTAGGCCATCCTCAACTGTATAGAGACATTTAAGCCATCCTCTACTGTATAGAAACATTTAGGCCACCCTCTACTGTATAGAGACATTAAGGCCATCTTCAACTGTATAGAAGCATTTAGACCATCCTCTACTGTATAGAAACATTTAGACCATCCTCTACTGTATAAGAGACATTTAGGCCATCTTCAACTGTATAGAAGCATTTAGACCATCCTCTACTGTATAGAAACATTTAGACCATCCTCTACTGTATAAGAGACATTTAGGCCATCCTCCACTGTAGACAGACATATAGACAACCCTCTACTGTATAGAGACATTTAGACCACCCTCTACTGTATAGAGACATTTCGACCATCCTCTACTGTATAGAGACATTTAGACCACCCTCTACTATATAGAGACATTTAGGCCATCCTCTACTGTATAGAGACACTTATACCATCCTCCACTGTACAGAGACATATAGATCACCCTGTACTCTATAGAGACATTTATACCACCCTCTACTGTATAGAAACATTTAAACCATCCTCTACTGCATAGAAACATTTAAAGCATCCTCTACTGTATAGAAACATTTAGACCATCCTTTCCAGTATAGAAACATTTAGACCACCCTCTACTGTGTAGAGGCATTTAGGCCACCCTCTACTGTATAGAGACATTTAGGCCATTCTCCACTGTATAGAGACATTTAGACCACCCTCTACTGTATAGAAACATTTAGACCACCCTCTACTGTATAGAAACATTTAGACCACCCTCTACTGTATAGAAACATTTAGACCACCCTCTACTGTATAGAAACATTTAGACCGCCCTCTACTGTATAGAGGCATTTAGGCCACCCTCTACTGTATAGAGACATTTAGATCATCCTTTACTGTATAGAGACATTTAGGCCATCCTCTACTGTATAAGAGACATTTAGGCCATCCTCTACTGTATAGACATTTAGACCATCCTCTAACTATATAGAGACATTTAGGCCATTCTCCACTGTATAGAGACATTTAGGCCATCGTCTACTGTATAGAGATAATTAGGCCATCCTCTACTGTATAGAGACATTTAGGCCATCCTCTACTGTATAGAGACATTTAGACCATCCTCTACTGTATAGAGACATTTAGGCCATCCTCAACTGTATAGAAACATTTAGACCATCCTCTACTGTATAAGAGACATTTAGGCCATCCTCCACTGTAGACAGACATATAGACAACCCTCTACTGTATAGAGACATTTAGACCACCCTCTACTGTATAGAGACATTTAGACCATCCTCTACTGTATAGAGACATTTAGACCACCCTCTACTATATAGAGACATTTAGGCCATCCTCTACTGTATAGAGACACTTATACCATCCTCCACTGTATAGAGACATATAGATCACCCTGTACTCTATAGAAACATTTAGACCACCCTCTACTGTATAGAGACATGTAGACCACCCTCTACTGTATAAAACATTTAGACCACCCTCTACTGTATAGAGACATTTAGGCCATCCTCTACTGTATAGAGACATTTAGGCCATCCTCTATTGTATCGAGACATTTAGGCCATTCTCCACTGTATAGAGACATTTGGACCACCCTCTACTGTATAGAAACATTTAGACCATCCTCTACTGCATAGAAACATTTAGACCATCCTCTACTGTATAGAAACATTTAGACCACCCTCTACTGTATAGAGGCATTTAGGCCACCCTCTACTGTATAGAGACATTTAGACCTTTCTCCACTGTATAGAGACATTTAGACCACCCTCTACTGTATAGAAACATTTAGACCACCCTCTACTGTATAGAGACATTTAGGCCATCCTCTACTGTATCAAGACATTTAGGCCATTCTCCACTGTATAGAGACATTTATACCACCCTCTACTGTATAGAAACATTTAAACCATCCTCTACTGTATAGAAACATTTAAACCATCCTCTACTGTATAGAAACATTTAGACCATCCTTTCCAGTATAGAAACATTTAGACCACCCTCTACTGTGTAGAGGCATTTAGGCCACCCTCTACTGTATAGAGACATTAGGCCATCCTCTACTGTATAAGAGACATTTAAGGCATCCTCTACTGTATAGACATTTAGACATCCCTCTAACTGTATAAGAGACATTTTAGGCCATTCCTCCACTGTATAGAGACATATAGACCACCCTCTACTGTATAAAACATTTAGACCACCCTCTACTGTATAGAGACATTTAGACCATCCTCTACTGTATAGAGACATTTAGGCCATCCTCTAATGTATCGAGACATTTAGGCCATTCTCCACTGTATAGAGGCATTTAGACCACCCTCTACTGTATAGAAACATTTAGACCATCCTCTACTGCATAGAAACATTTAGACCATCCTCTACTGTATAGAAACATTTAGACCACCCTCTACTGTATAGAGGCATTTAGGCCACCCTCTACTGTATAGAGACATTTAGGCCTTTCTCCACTGTATAGAGACATTTAGGCCACCCTCTACTGTATAGAAACATTTAGACCACCCTCTACTGTATAGAGACATTTAGGCCATCCTCTACAGTATCGAGACATTTAGGCCATTCTCCACTGTATAGAGACATTTATACCACCCTCTACTGTATAGAAACATTTAAACCATCCTCTACTGTATAGAAACATTTAAACCATCCTCTACTGTATAGAAACATTTAGACCATCCTTTCCAGTATAGAAACATTTAGACCACCCTCTACTGTGTAGAGGCATTTAGGCCACCCTCTACTGTATAGAGACATTTAGGCCATTCTCCACTGTATAGAGACATTTAGACCACCCTCTACTATATAGAAACATTTAGACCATCCTCTACTGTATAGAAACATTTAGACCACCCTCTACTGTATAGAGGCATTTAGGCCATCCTCTACTGTATTGAGACATTTAGGCCATTCTCCACTGTATAGAGACATTTAGACCACCCTCTACTGTATAGAAACATTTAGACCACCCTCTACTGTATAGAAACATTTAGACCACCCTCTACTGTATAGAAACATTTAGACCACCCTCTACTGTATAGAAACATTTAGACCGCCCTCTACTGTATAGAGGCATTTAGGCCACCCTCTACTGTATAGAGACATTTAGATCATCCTTTACTATATAGAAACATTTAGACCATCCTCTACTGTATAAGAAACATTTAGACCACCCTCTACTGTATAGAGGCATTTAGGCCATCCTCTACTGTATTGAGACATTTAGGCCATTCTCCACTGTATAGAGACATTTAGACCACCCTCTACTGTATAGAAACATTTAAACCATCCTCTACTGTATAGAAACATTTAAACCATCCTCTACTGTATAGAAACATTTAGACCATCCTTTCCAGTATAGAAACATTTAGACCACCCTCTACTGTGTAGAGGCATTTAGGCCACCCTCTACTGTATAGAGACATTTAGGCCATTCTCCACTGTATAGAGACATTTAGACCACCCTCTACTATATAGAAACATTTAGACCATCCTCTACTGTATAGAAACATTTAGACCACCCTCTACTGTATAGAGGCATTTAGGCCATCCTCTACTGTATTGAGACATTTAGGCCATTCTCCACTGTATAGAGACATTTAGACCACCCTCTACTGTATAGAAACATTTAGACCACCCTCTACTGTATAGAAACATTTAGACCACCCTCTACTGTATAGAAACATTTAGACCACCCTCTACTGTATAGAAACATTTAGACCGCCCTCTACTGTATAGAGGCATTTAGGCCACCCTCTACTGTATAGAGACATTTAGATCATCCTTTACTGTATAGAGACATTTAGGCCATCCTCTACTGTATAAGAGACATTTAGGCCATCCTCTACTGTATAGACATTTAGACCATCCTCTAACTATATAGAGACAATTAGGCCATTCTCCATTGTATAGAGACATTTAGGCCATCGTCTACTGTATAGAGATAATTAGGCCATCCTCTACTGTATAGAGACATTTAGGCCATCATCTACTGTATAGTCATTTAGGTTATCCTCTACTGTATAGGGACATTTAGACCATCCTCTACTGTATAGAGACATTTAGACCATCCTCTACTGTATAGGGACATTTAGACCATCCTCTACTGTATAGAGACATTTAGGCCATCCTCTACTGTATAGAGACATTTAGACCATCCTCTACTGTATAGAGACATTTAGGCCATCCTCAACTGTATAGAGACATTTAAGCCATCCTCTACTGTATAGAGACATTTAGGCCATCCTCTACTGTATAGAGACATTTAGACCATCCTCTACTGTATAGAAACATTTAGACCATCCTCTACTGTATAAGAGACATTTAGGCCATCCTCCACTGTATACAGACATATAGACAACCCTCTACTGTATAGAGACATTTAGACCACCCTCTACTGTATAGAAACATTTAGACCACCCTCTACTGTATAGAAACATTTAGACCGCCCTCTACTGTATAGAGGCATTTAGGCCACCCTCTACTGTATAGAGACATTTAGATCATCCTTTACTGTATAGAGACATTTAGGCCATCCTCTACTGTATAAGAGACATTTAGGCCATCCTCTACTGTATAGACATTTAGACCATCCTCTAACTATATAGAGACATTTAGGCCATTCTCCACTGTATAGAGACATTTAGGCCATCGTCTACTGTATAGAGATAATTAGGCCATCCTCTACTGTATAGAGACATTTAGGCCATCCTCTACTGTATAGAGACATTTAGACCATCCTCTACTGTATAGAGACATTTAGACCATCCTCTACTGTATAGAGACATTTAGGCCATCCTCAACTGTATAGAGACATTTAAGCCATCCTCTACTGTATAGAGACATTTAGGCCATCCTCTACTGTATAGAGACATTTAGACCATCCTCTACTGTATAAGAGACATTTAGGCCATCCTCCACTGTAGACAGACATATAGACAACCCTCTACTGTATAGAGACATTTAGACCACCCTCTACTGTATAGAGACATTTAGACCATCCTCTACTCTATAGAGACATTTAGACCATCCTCTACTGTATAGAGACATTTAGGCCATCCTCAACTGTATAGAGACATTTAAGCCATCCTCTACTGTATAGAGACATTTAGGCCATCCTCTACTGTATAGAGACATTTAGACCATCCTCTACTGTATAGGGACATTTAGACCATCCTCTACTGTATAGAGACATTTAGGCCATCCTCTACTGTATAGAAACATTTAAACCATCCTCTACTGTATAGAAACATTTAAACCATCCTCTACTGTATAGAAACATTTAGACCATCCTTTCCAGTATAGAAACATTTAGACCACCCTCTACTGTGTAGAGGCATTTAGGCCACCCTCTACTGTATAGAGACATTTAGGCCATTCTCCACTGTATAGAGACATTTAGACCACCCTCTACTATATAGAAACATTTAGACCATCCTCTACTGTATAGAAACATTTAGACCACCCTCTACTGTATAGAGGCATTTAGGCCATCCTCTACTGTATTGAGACATTTAGGCCATTCTCCACTGTATAGAGACATTTAGACCACCCTCTACTGTATAGAAACATTTAAACCATCCTCTA